>LPNX010245535.1:77890-93482 GCA_001517045.1 Pseudotsuga menziesii
TGCATCTATATCTTCCAATGTTTCCTTGTCAATGTTCATATGTTCTTGCAAGTACCTAATATTATTATTGCTACACCATCCTGCTAAAGTGGTATTGTAATCATCCTCATCTTCACTTTCATCATATTCTGTATCAATAAAATTTGTTTACAGATCGGTTATAGGAATGTCACCAGATCTATTTTCATCATTTATTTTGATATCATCCATATTATATTCCTCCATGATATCCTCTTCTGAAGATGCACCTATGACCCTACTTCTCCATATTGCTAAAGGAATATTGTCATCATTATCATCTTCACATTCTTCTACTAGATCTTCTTCAACTTGAACATCATCATGGATGCCAATTTGTTCTCCCTCAACTATATTTGGTTGGTCATCATTGGTTTTCTTAGTATTGATTGAAGCATATTCGAAAACATGTCTTAATATTGGATCATAATGATTGACAATATCCATTTTGGATGACGATGATGAATACAATGAGGATGATGATGTTGATCGTCTTAAAAAATAAAGTTGTTATTTCTCATGCATAGATCGTATGTGTCCTCCATGACCCTTTTCCACTAATCACATCTTTTGAGTACATGATATTTCTTATTCCAAAGGTAATGATGACTAATTGATGACAATGTCAATAATCATGATGAAGATGATGATGTTGATAATGATGATAACATTGGCAATGACCACGATGATGAAAATGAAAATGATAATGATAATGATGATCGAGGTGGTGATGATGATGATGATGACAATGATAAAAATGGCAATGACAATGATGATGATGGTGGTAGTGGTGGTGATGATGATGATGATATTATTATGTGATGACGAAAGTTGTGATGATGACAATGAAGATGGCAATGCCAATGATAATGTCATCGACAACGATGATGACAATGTAATTATATGACAACAATAATGATAATTATATGACAAAAATGATGATAATGATGACAATGTTGGTAATTCCAATGATGCAATTATTAACAATTGCTTTGAGGGATCATTGTTATGCCCAAGGTTCGATACTACTACACAAGACATGGTGACAATGATGATGACGACGATGGTGCTGGTGATGATGACAAAGATGATGGGAATGAATATGATGTGATTATATGATGATGATGATGATGATAATTCCGACGTCGATCATGAGGATGGTAATGTTAATAATGGAAATGATGATGAAGATGACGATGGCTATGACAATGACGATGAAAATGAGAATGAGAATCAAAATGACATGGATGATGATGGTGACGGTGATGAAAATGATGATGACAACGATGATTATATGATGATGGTTATATAACAATGATGATGGGTGCAATGATGATGATAATGATGATGGTGCAATCCTTAAAAATTCCTTAGAGGACTCTAGGTTATGTGGGCCAGGGTTCGATACTACTACATAGACCATGTACATTAAAATTTTATCCTTTTCCTTAGATGTGGGCATTAGTTTGAGATTTGGAATAACATGAATGTGTATTGGGTATTTGGCCATTTTTTGGGGACATAAATTTTCATTCACTTATACCCAAACACTTTTTTATAAGGCTCATGGGCCATGATTGTATTGATGATGACCATGACAATGATGAATATATTAATAATCATTATCATGATGGCAATGATGACGATGATGAATATAATAATAATCATGATAATGGTGCCAATTATGATGAATATAGTGTCATGATGATGATGATAAAAATGACAATGATGATGATCATCATCATCATTTCCATCATCATCATCATCATCAACGTCATCGCCATCATTATCATTTAGTTCATCATCGTCATCTAGGTCATCGTTATTGTCATCATTTAAAGCATATGGGATATGGTTACCATTTAAATCATGCATAACAAGTGGTATAGTGTGACAATTTAAAGCATGTATAACTTAACGGGGCCGACTTCACCTAGGGAAACTCCAAAAATACATTTCATTATATCAAACTGGGGACTACTTCCTTGACTTACAATGGAGGTTGAACCTCAAGGACCATACATAATAATGGCATACCGAAAGGAGGGAAACACATCTCCGATGGGGTTACAACAACATGCAATGACAATATACATCATAACATCTTTTGAAGTTACAAATACAACAACTAAAATGTTTTTTATATTAATATATCATGTAATTCCTCCCTCCCCATTGATTTGTGGAACATAATTATGTATGGTATTTCCATATCCATAAATATTTTAAGGGATATTTTCTTTGCCCCTCCCACTAGGCCATGCATATTAACTAACATAATATTCATGGTGGAAACACCTTTATAGAGGTTGTTCCTACTCTATGAACCCCATAAATAAGTCTTTGTCTACCTTGATGGAATTCCCTAGCCATTGTCTCTTATGCTTGTTTGAGTTCCAAATTCTAACCTACTCTAGGAGAGATGGGATCCTTCATTTAATCAAAATCCAAGCCCTTAGAGACCCTCTCTTCCTGGTAGAAAAGGTCTTCTTTGTTGTTGTCCCTCTTCATGGATCAATGTTCTATAAAACTGATTGTATTCTATACATTATCTTATTCGCTTCGGTATTAAATCCATATATATCTTGTCCTCTATAACCCCATAACTGACATGTAGAAGTTACCCTCTAAATTAAAATTATTCACAACTCTATCCTTATTTAACCTTTAATATTTTTATATGTGTCTTTAGGAATTAAAGGCGGTGGACTAAAATTTCTAACCTGTATCTAGATCTATAACACTCGATACGATGTCACCACCTTTCACTAGGGATACAACCCCTTCCACTTTCCATTATTCAACACACTTTACTATCTAAATATATGACAAGAGTTTCTCCAAACATCAACATTGATTTTAGTTTCCCCTACCATGTTGGATATGAAAGAGCCTTCCTAGCACTACCTTTACTTATATTAAATAATTTCCATTTGAAATGATTATTAGTGGATGGAACCTCGCTATATTTCTCTAGTGGATTTGTTACATCTTTCTTCCACCATGTTTTCTTAAATATATTTATCATATAATATGAAACCAAGTGGCTGTATGCAGTGCATATTAGACATAAAAAGGGATCCCCATGTATTCAAGAACTTGGCAATGTTTATATCCACATGTTTACCCAAAAATACTAAAGTGATATGTTTATCCATGATTGCTTTATTATAATGTTAGCTATCCACCATTTGTTTCTTATATCTCTATCCTAAAACTTTTATAATATATTTCTTATATGTCTCTCTGATTTTTTATTGAATCTCCTCTACAAAGGCATATTATATTTATCTGGCCTTTTAATTCTAGTCCTTTGGAATAAAATGCCACAATTTCAATTACACCATTGATGCAACATGTTAACCTTGAAAAATTTTGTATGTTGCATTACATGTGACCTAACATTAACCCTTGGATAGGATTCTAGGTTCCACCTTTTGTTTGTTTCCTAAGTTTATTACTTAATGTATTTCAGATGCATAACGCCGACACATGTTACTTTTGAGTTGTTTGTGTCATTGTTAATATTGTTTTTTGTTCCACCTTAGAGAAACATTTTAATTGGAAATTAAACTTCTTAATAAAAGCATATCTTTTAATTGAAAATAAAAAAATTCACAATTTCAATTACACCATTGACACAACATGTTAACCTTCCAAAAGTTTGTATGTTGCATTACATATAGCCTGGCATTAACTTTGAGAAATGATTCTACGTTCCACATTTAGTTAGTTTCTTGAATTTATTATTTAATGTATTAATACATAATATAACTAAAATTATTATTATATTTTAATGGAAAATTAAAATTCTTAATAAAATACATATTTTTAAACTAAAAGTTAAATCCTTTAATTAAAACATTGTTATTGTGTATTTCTTTTAATAGAATTCAATAAAACGTTGTTGTTGCCCTCTCGTTTCTTAATAAACACAAGATTATTTGTCTTGTTCTTTGTATATGTGAATTATTATCCTATCAATATGCCTTTAAACACATGATTTTTAACCTATCCTTAAAACAAAAGATTAATTACCTGGGCTAATCCTACCGTTTGTGAATCTGTGAATCTTTAGAGTTATATATTTTTGACCCCACCAATAGTAATAGATTAAAGAAGAGATTAATAATGATTTACCTGTGAAAGAAATAGGAGGATTATCTAATCATTAACTGCTCCTTACCCTTATTCTGTGCAACAGCAGGATGTGCAACTGCCTAGTTTTTCACATTTTAACAACAATAGCCTAGTTCTTAGTAATATTCATTTATAGGCAAGATAAGAGTTCAAATAGTCCAAAAAAATTAGTTGGAAGGGAAGATATGAAATGAAATTCAAACCCTCGTCAACGGAGTGCTCTTTTTCCCTCCGGTATTAAATCCATATATATGTTGTCCTCTATAACCCCATAACTGACATGTAGAAGTTACCCTCTAAATTAAAATTATTCACAACTCTATCCTTATTTAACCTTTAATATTATTAGATGTGCCTTTAGGAATTAAAGGCGGTGGACTAAAATTTCTAACCTGTATCTAGATCTATAACACTCGATACGATGTCACCACCTTTCACTAGGGATACAACCCCTTCCACTTTCCATTATTCAACACACTTGAGTATCTAAATCTATGACAAGAGTTTCTCCAAACATCAACATTGATTTTAGTTTCCCCTACCATGTTGGATATGAAAGAGCCTTCCTAGCACTACCTTTACTTATATTAAATAGTTTCCATTTGAAATGATTATTAGTGGATGGAACCTCACTATCTTTCTCTAGTGGATTTGTTACATCTTTCTTCCACCATGTTTTCTTAAATATATTTATCATATAATATGAAACCAAGTGGCCGTATGCAGTGCATATTAGACATAAAAAGGGATCCCCATGTATTCAAGAACTTGGCAATGTTTATATCCACATGTTTACCCAAAAATACTAAAGTGATATGTTTATCCATGCTTGCTTTATTATAATGTGTGGCTACTAAGTACATAGGGTTTCCTCGCAAGAGTTCGAATCTCTCAGGCGACAGCTTGCGAATAATCTTTTTTGCGAACTCACTTTGATTTAAATTTTCTAATCAAATTTCTCTAAGCATCTGGATGAATCACAAGTTTATACCTGCTCATAAATGTCAATCCTGCAAGCTCTTTCACTGCCTTGGAGATCCCATAAATGTCAATTTCGTAAGCTCTTTTTCTCCCTTGGAGATCTCAGTTGGGTATGTTGAATAGATGGGTGATT
The DNA here is from genome assembly GCA_001517045.1 of Pseudotsuga menziesii. NCBI lineage: Eukaryota > Viridiplantae > Streptophyta > Pinopsida > Pinales > Pinaceae > Pseudotsuga > Pseudotsuga menziesii. The sequence goes on from LPNX010245535.1 coordinate 83,163, forward strand.
CGACACCAATATGATGGTATCAATATTGAAGCCAAAAATCAAGAGGCATTCAATTCTGAAATATGTTAGGGTTTTTTCGCACAGACGGTTTCTCTCTGAAGAGAGAAAACGGTTTTACTCTAAAGAATGAAAACGATTATACTCTCTAAAGACTGAGATAAGTAGAATGTACAAGTTCAATATGACTTCAAATTGGCAGGATGAGGCTAATTTCCTTTTTTCAAAGGAATACACCTATCATCGAATCCAACCCAAAGCAGGTAATCTTCCAAAATACTATGTGAGAAAACAAATTCCGTTGTTGTGATGGACTGATCCATGATATTTTGTTGGATACTAAACTCAGCCATGACATCCTTCTAGCTGTTAGATTAGGGTCATGAAAGTTTTTTGTTGGAATGATCCGTGATCTTGTGCTGCTCCTTGAATGAGCGATGATCTGTGTGCTAAGTTGGGCCGTGACTTGTAAATTGCTCCTAGAATGAGCTGTGACCTGCTAGGGATACTTGGAGCTGAGCCATGACCCTCCTTATAACTATACAACAAATTGTATAGAAAACTATACAACAAATTGTATAGAAGAAAATACTTGCCAATTTCAAATTAACAAAGCTATTGTAAAATTGTCAAATGTATTTGCAGTGCCAAATGCACCAATTGCAAAGCTTTATAGATTTGTTGAAAACATAGTGGAAAACGTTGACCAACATCAACATATTGTAACTACTAGTGACCTTAATTTTGACATGTTGCAACATTCCAATTTGCAAAAAGAATGATTTATTTCCACCCTTGGAGCAAATCCTTTAGAGAGAACTCCTCAAGTGCTCCTAGGACCCAAACCAAATCCTTAGAAGTATCAAAGGTATTTTTTGCTCAATACCTCAAATTGTACTTTGGTCTCCTTGATGGATCCTCCTCATCATGCAAATGTTGTTTTTCAAGGTCACCACATAGATTATATGTTCTGTAAAAGGAGATTGGAAAATAAGAAGGGGGTTTCTTATAAGGGGGAGGGAAAGGGTAGCTAAGGGATGATGGGAATTTATACCCTAGAGACTATATAATAAGTCTACAATCCCTCTAAAATATTTTTTGTAGGGATATTCCCATCCTAGTAGTATTCAAGGTCCTAAATTTTAAAATATTTTATGAGTGAAGAATAGGAGAGGGAAATATGACACAGACCAACATATCTACTCCTGAAAAGTTAGCATGAATGAGGGAAAGAATATTATCGTTTTGGACCTCCTTAAAAGGTGAGTGCATTGGGTTACTACATAGGATAGGGAAAGGGTCCTTATCACCCTCATGCGATTTTTTTCAATGTAGGATTAGGCACCACTTTTTATTCAAACACCCCACCAACCAAGTTCCCATAAAGGGGAGATATAGTCATTGACTTAGAAGACTCAATTACAAAATAATTCCTGACTCTTTACTAACATCGATGCGAGAGTGCACAATTAGCATCCAGGTGGTCATAGAGGTCACACCTAGTATATTGGAAAGGGACTTTCAGATTGTCGTTTTCTTCACCATCTATTATAATATATTCTTCTAAACCTTTCTTTAATTCTATTCTCACCAAGATATTGGAAAATATGAAATACATATCAACTTATAATATGGGTTAGACTCATATCATGAACCCAAGAAGTTATCGATAAGTGAGAACAACTCCTCTGAATAAAAAATGAGTGGAAACTAGGATGTCTTACCCAAATTATAGTGGATCTCACCCCTTTAGGCTTGGAATTGGAGGACAGGGTTAAGTTCCTAAATATAATAGGTCTATGGATAATATTCAAACAACTTATAGTGATGGATGTGGAGACCTTGTCCTATTGGAGAATGAGTGCAATCCATCCCCAAGTAGTGCTAAATATCACAACACATAACCTAGACTTAGTTGGAGTTCCTTTTACATCGATGATTTTAGGATTTGATTCAAATTATTTTATCATTAATTATTCTAACCGTTTTTTTTCCCTTATCCACTGTTTCATTCAAATGCATATCTTCACCTAGAACTACACTCAAATCTTCTGGATTTTTTTTCACCAACTTATGATTCTTTTGTGTTTTTAGTCAACTTACATCTATATAATAGAGGAGGGGACGTCCCAAATTCCATGGGAGTAGATAGAGTCATCTTGGATGGAAGACAACCACATAAGAAAGTGAGATCCATACATGTACCGATCAAACCAACTCGAGGGGAAAGGTCCTCAAAGCCTTGAGCATTTAGGTTTAACTCACAACTAAATGAAGGGAAACCTTTAAGAGTTCCATAGAGAAATAGAGGGTAATGTTCTAGGCCTATTGGGTGATAAATAAGATCTACTAAATAACATTAAAATTAGTAGTTAAATCATCTATCAACTCTATGTGATCATTCCCATGCAACAATGATTGCACCCAAGTCCCAAAATTGATGCTACTACACCATAGCTACTACACCATGAGGGAGATTTGAATAATTAGATACACATAATTGAATATCATCATGAGAATGTCGATAAGATCTACACCAAATCTTAATATGTTAGATAGATTATATAACACACATACATAAAACCTCAAAAATATCCCTCACTAGGATACCTACGATATCTAGAGTTTCATAGTCTAATGGTTATCACATTGAACACCAAACAAATGTATACATCCTATTTTTCGATATCACTGTGTTGTGAGCACTTTTTTTTATCAAATTTTTAACGAGTTAATATTTTTCACTGAAATAAACAAATGTGTAAATCCTATTTTTCGATTTTTCGATATCACTATGTGTTGTGGCCACTTTGAAATATTTTTCAACGAATTTTTCCCCTGAAGAATATATGGGCTTCCTTTGACTTACCACATCGATGGGTTAACGACTGATCTGAGCTACTTTTCAGCTGCAAGATCGAGTTTTTTTTGCACTGCATGTTTCCTTTATCCTCTTGCTCATGCAACGATACGATCCTAGGTGTGGCGTATTTTGGTTACAATGTCCAAAGAGAATGTAGACAAGGAGAAGAGTAGCTATAGGTCGACATAATCATTGGTGGAGGGCGAAGTTTCAGGGCACAGTCGATGCCACTGAATATACAAATTTGTTGGAACAATCTCTCTTCAAGGTATGGTTGGAAAACACTCTGCCTCTATCTTGTGTTGTGCAATCATTTTATTGTGAGAATCAATCCATAAAAATCATTGAGCACGAGTTCCAAGGTAAATACATCATCAAATTCTTTCCAAATAAAAATCGATCTGATGATCTATTAATTTCGTTGATCTCTCTAGGGTTATTGTTGCGATCTAGAATTAGTCGGCTCTGTAATTCTATGCAAAACAGAGTGTAGATATGCATTCATTTCTCAAGGAATCCGATATGGATAAGAGATCCATTAATTCCATTGATCTCTCTAGGGTTATTGTTGCGATCTAGAACTAGTTGGCTCTATAATTCCGTGCAAAACAGAGTGTAGATCTGTATTCATTTTTGAAGGAATCCGATATGGATAAGAGATTCCAGAGTAGGTGAAATCGTGGTAGTAGATATGCACCCAAATTTGGTCAAGATACTTTCCTTGCCATGGTTTTTTGTGAAACCCTTGTCTTTTCAATATATCGTAGCTTCAAAATGACATTAACAATCAATGACAAAAAGCACAGGGTTATAAATCTAAAAATCAATGGGGAAAGGCACATGTATAAAAATATGGAGATTCCTTTAATTGAATTCAAAGGTCAAAGTCTTGGTTTTCAACCCAGCTTGTAAGTTTCATCTGTAGAATGAAGTGAGTCCACTTTCAATCCTGAGTAAAGCTCAGTAATGACAACGTTGAAGACTAAATTATGAACCTATAGTGTTTTAATTGTAGCTTGTAAGTATGTCAGAACCCCATGGATGATAGCGCCGGAGTTAATTGAACCTGTGTGAATGATTGTCTTTCCAAATTATATTGCATGCTAGTTTATGGATTGACGACCTCTAGTTTTAAAACAGAGTATCAGATATGATATGTAGCGCAGAAACCCAATATATGAAAACCTGATATCAATTTTCTATCCATTTCCAATCCCTTGTGAATGTTGGACTTTTGGTTCCTCCATAGTTGCATTCTTTACAAAGACAATTAAATTTTTAGGAAAGAAATCCAAAGAATGAAAACTTCCTTCCTTGCCAAGAATCATTTGATAGTGCATGATATGATCGACCTTGATCTCCTCCAATTTCCTTTTCTTCCAATTGGAATTTTTTTATTTACTGAGCCTCAAGTTGATTGGAGTTTCTATGATCATATGAGAGGCGTCTAACTAGAGGCCTTAAATTTGACAAGCAATTGTTTTCAAGACTTGACAATGATCGGAGATGTCATAGAAGGAGTATTGACTAGGATGTATATGCCTTTCCATATTGGAAACATACAATAAAATTTAGAAGCAATGACTGGAATTACATCTATGATCAGAACAAGTATGGAATGTTATCTCATGGATATCAAAGGTAAATCTAGAATAAATCAAAGGGAAGACCCAGCTAGTGAGGGAGAAACCACTCCAAATTCCATAGAAAATAAAAAAGAAAATCTCTCCTTCTCATTAAGACTTCCCACTTCTTAATCTCCTTGATGAGTTCAAGAGCTCATTTGATTTTCATTTTATATATGGGTATGAAAAACTAGTGAACAATGTGCTTAATTTACACATGTAAGAAATGCACTAAACTCACAATCCTTGCCATCATTACCTAGTTGGTCTATGTGATAATTTTCTGTGTGAGATGCCTTTGTGATCACACCAAGGATTCCTTCTTAGATCCCTAATACGATCTCTATCCTCTGCCTATCAAAATATGCTCTCGCTTGAAAGTTTTCCCTAGGTGAGGTAATATTGATCATGCTTGCAATCTAGTTTCACATATCATTACCTTTTTTCCAAGTCCATCCATTTTTTGTGAGTGCATTACATCAATGCTTGGGCTCCAAACCCATAACCTCTAATGGATTTTGAGTAAGTGCACCCTTAACTATGGTATGACTGGTAAAGTCTCAGTCTTTATATCGCTGGGGATTCACTAATGACATAATATTTTCCATTGGTTTATTTAGACATATCTTATTATTTGGTCCATATCAATATTAGTTTGATATTGAATTATACTTATTTTTAATATCCATGTTGGATGTCTGGAAATGTCCCTTACTTGAGTACACTTCTATAGATAAGAGACATATCTATCTTATGCACCTAAACAATGTGCTTAATTTACGCATGTAATAAATGCACTAAACTCACAATCCTTTCCATCATTACCTAGTTGGTCTATGTGATCATTTTCTTTGTGTGAGATGCCTTTGTGATCACACCAAGGATTCCTTCTTAGATCCCGAATGAGATCTCTATGCTCTGCCTATAAAAATATGCTCTTGCTTGAAAGTGTTCCCTAGGTGAGGGATATTTATAATGCTTGAAATCTAGTTTCACATATCATTACCTTTTTTCCCAGGTCCATCCATTTTTTGTGAGTGCATTGCATCAATGCTTGGGGTCCAAACCCATAACCTCTAATGGATTTTTAGTAAGTGAACCCTTAACTGTGGTATAACTGTTAAATACTCAGTATTTATATTGCTGGGGACTATCTCTTCCATTGGAAGGCATCCATCATGGTTCCTTCTGACACTCCTTTTGCAGGAGGTGTCTTCTTCGCCCAAAATCACAATCCTATTGACTACCCCTTCAATCTTCTGAAGCTCGATCCAAGGTCCTGCTATCAATTTGTTCCATGTTAGATGACCTCAATCTGGATGACCCTTTGATGACTGAGATTACTCATGTTGATAAGACCAACCGAGCTCATTCACATCAGTTGGAAGGTACTCAAAGGTACCAAGATAGATCCTTCAATCCATACATTTTCCTCTATCTGGACTTTGGAGGTGTCACCATCTTATATCTGCTCCCGGGATGACTAGCACAAAACCACAAACAACCCAACCCACTAGGATAAGTGCCAATGAGAATAGATCTTGTTTACTCCAATGAAAAATATTTCATCTACTTGGCTCAGTAAAAAGTTCTAAAAAGACAAACAATTATGATTACACATGCATGCCAAAGGTTTAGCATTCAGGGATTGATAACTAGTGAACTCAGGCTCACATGTTTAAAGCAGGCCCCGTGCAAGAGTTTCATGACCATAACACCGATAAGACTACATGGAAGGTAATAGGTAGAGAAGCACTGCAACTAATTTTCCATATGCAATCCATCAAACCCTGTTGTAGGAAATTTTTATTCTAAATCTTGTGAAACATACACCACATCACCAGGACCTTACCTGACATCACATAAGACTTTCATTCTTAGATAGAAGGGAAAGACATTATTTCCTGAATTGTGTTGAGACCATTTTTATGGATTATTATTTCCCTGGGAACTTGAATGACATACCTTGGATCAATTTCTAACATCAAAATGGCTATGCTCACTAGTATCATCAAAGTTTCTCTCATTAGAAGTAAAAATGAGAATAAGATGAGCTCATGTTTCGATAGGATAATCAAGAATTAGAAAAAAAAAATTGATAGAATTGAGATGGAACATGATAATTTGAGCTCCTTAGGTGGTTGGAGTAGTGTATATTGTTGTATCTGAGTGAGATGACTGCATATCGGTCTTTTGTGCACGTGTGTGCAAATGCTGCCAACATTGTGCTGATGGTCAAAATGCAGTTTGATTGATAGTCAAAATTTAGACTGTGATCACTAGTAGATAAATGACCACTAAGGTTAGTTAAATAAGCCTATTGTATTGTGATGGAGATTTTTAATCATGAAAGGTATGCATATAAAAACTGTAAAAAGGCTCTGAGCTATGAGATACTATCAACAGACAAGACCGGTGTTGCCTACAGGAATATTCTTTTGACAACTTTGCCTTTAGGGTTTTGCAATTTATCACCTATTTGCTTGCAAAATATTCTTAGAATATATATGTTATGTATCTTGTTGAGTAGTTATACAAGATGGTATTGCTCATGGAATGTGCCTCACCTTGATAAAGCTCATTTTGAGCATGTTCTACAACATACTAACTCCTATCCAAATAACAATATAATAGTGTATTAATTAATGAAAATTTTAGCTTAAGTTGATAAAATTGGCTTAGAGACCTAAAGAGAAAACCAACCTTTATCATCAAAGACAAAAACCAATGGATAGCAACATGACTATTGTAGCTCTCTCTCAGTTTTTGTCTTTTGGATTGATTGCAATAGAGTAAACATAGGTTTGTACTGAGAGTAGCCAAGTGCATTTGCAACTCGTGTAAATATGTGACATCTATAACATTGACAAATTAAATTTTTAAAAAATGGTCTCTAAAATTGTTTTTTTTTAAATAGGAAACCATACTAATTATAAAACTCTATAAAATTACATAGAAGGTGTTCTGCATGTGGTTCTGTCAACTATTGTTCACGTGCTTGTCAAGCTATGGACTGGAAGCTCTATAACAGGCATCACTGTGTACCAGTGGCAGATTAGGAGGAACTTGAAGAAATTGATATAGATGACGAGGATAATGTTGAGGATCATATTCTTGTAGATAACTTGGATGACTCTTAGGGGATTTACTCGGCACGTTTCTCTTTTAAGAAACTTGATTGTGTGGCAACTACTTTAGTTTTTTTGGCCATGTTTATTTTGATGTCAAGAAATGCACCTATTTACCATTGTCTATGCACATTTTCATAAAATCTATGAGAGCATAGTACTGTCTTTGAAAGCTTTAGTAACATTGTTGTTGATGCATGATGCACTTGGGAGCCAGATTGTCATTCTTTGCTTTGCAGGTATGAAAATTTTGAGATATATTTAGCTTCATTGTTGGCCATCAAAGTCTTGTGTGTTGGTGCTTTTTGTTTGTAAAACTGTGAGGATTTTATATGCGTACAAGTGGAGATGCAAAATGATTGGCATTGTGATTGAATTTTTGCAATTCAGACAATTATAAACAATCAGTTTTGGCAGAGTGAATATGTTGGTATTCCATTTATATGTGCATTTATGGAAATCTATTATTGCAACCTTAAGAAATATGTAGAAACACTGATACATCTAGCATTTTTGAGTTTCCGAAGATTCTTTAAGAATATACTACCATTTACAGTCCGATACTCTTTTGTGCATATAACACATGAATAAACACTCTCTTGTGCATATAACACATGAATAAAACATAGGTTATTTTAGTTATATTTTATTATGAATGAGTTTTGTATCATTGGATTATGATTTCTCTGCCAACGAGGATTTTGATGAGTTCCAACAGAGATTTTATAAAATTCCACCTAAATGAACACAATAATGAATTGAAGCCAAGGTTTCATGAGTTGTCCTTTAAAAAGGACTCTCAATGATGTTTACTCATGACACGATGTTTGTCCTTTATAAAATTCCGCCTAAAAGGAAGCATACATTTGGGGCAACAGGGTTGTATGAAATTGTGCAGACGGCCTTGTCATGTGCATGAAGTGTGAACATTGGCTTGCCATCAAAATCTGCAATAGATTCTGCTGCACGAATATCAAAACCTCGAATAGTGCCATCTTCAGCGCTAACCTGTAATCACATAAAAAACCATGCCAAATATATTTACTCAAGTGAATATGATTTGGATTGATGACTAATTTCTTTAGTTAGGAAGCAATTATTGTGCATCACATTCACTTATTCAAGAACTGCAATGGCTCTCCATAACAAAATATTAAATCAACCCTTGAAGAAAAAACACAATCAAGATACATCTCGCATTTTCTTACCATAAATGAGTGATCGGTATGGGGATCCCATGCAAGGCTTTCTACATCTGCTAGAACTGGCCACTGTATCCGTGGGTATTTGGGGGCCCTCATGTCCATCTAGACATGTTGAAAACATGATTAGTAAGAAAGTCTAAGAACCTCATAAGAACAAGAATAAATCACTGAGAGTTAATGAAGTGCACTATTTCCTAGCCAACAGAAAAGGAAGAGAACCAAAAAACAATGGATTTAACATGTCATTTCATCAAACTGTCCTTAACAGCATTAGCAGTAAAACAAAAATAAAGTCTACACATTTGAAAATGGAGATTCTCCAGAAAACCACTGCGGCTGAATTAAAAGCCTATTGCTATTTTAAAATACAACATTGGCTTCTCAGAAATTTGAAATAATTAGTTTGTCCACCTCTAAAGAGATTTAACCTGCTTAATATCATCAAACTTAAAGGAACAGCACAACATCAAAGAAGAAAATAGCTTACCCAATGTTAAACTAAATATTCATCTAGGGATCTTTGGAATTTTGCGGTGAGGTTAATTTAAGCTGATGAACAAGAACATAAGAGAGTAAATAGGCTACCATAGAATGAGAATTTACCTGCAAATATGACATCTCCTTTGAAATTATACTATCTTCTAGCAATATATGACACATAGATAAGGATAAGATCCCTAATTATAATAGAGATTATTATTTTACTACTGGCCCCTACATTTACGCACCTTCATAAAGGTGTTCAATCAGTACCCATCTTCAACACTTTTCAATTTCATTTATACAGCATTATATAATTATGCTATTTTAGGTCATCACATTTTCCAACTTGAGTGTAAGGTGTAGTAATAATTATGCTCTTTTAGGCCAAACACCATTGAAAAATGCAAAGAGCTATAAAGGAAAAATGATTTTGCATATAGTCAAGTGCACACAAGTATGAGTCTCTGACATAGATACATCGAACAAGGAAAAGGCACAAAATTGTATAGTTAGTGCACAGTAAGCAATTAGAAAAATAAAGAAAGATAGGGACCACAGGAGGTAGTATCTAGACAATCCAGAACAATCCAAAGTTTTGAGGTTTGGGTTGACAAAAGACTGCACAATATTGAGCATCAAACAATTTTTTGACTAGAATATTGCCTCTACTACATTGGCAACTAGACAACAACTAACATGAACCCAATGTATGAGATTACAAGTATATAATGTAAAGGCTTCATAATGTCTCAAGGAGATAGTTGATATCTTCAATACTTTCAAAATCTACCACATTACAAAGAATTAAACGAATGAGTTGATGCTATATCCAAAGAGGTATTACTTATCCACTTTGGGGTACTTATCCCTGTAAATTTCAATGAGGGCATGCCAGGCATGCTGAAGGTTTATAGATCTGACCTTTGTAGTTTTATTTCAAAATTTTTCAGTTGTGTTTTTTTATCTTATAGTTTTAGTTTTTTAAAAGATCTTAAAGGAAGACTATATTTGTTTTCCTA
>LPNX010245535.1:93697-115640 GCA_001517045.1 Pseudotsuga menziesii
TCTGAAGTCTTGGAAATGCACCTTGAGTTAATTCATGAGAGTTGGTCTTATCTTCCCTCCATAAATTGCAATCAGGATTTTATCGATAGCTTGGATTTTCCAGCTTTTATTACACCTTGTACCAGATGTGTTTCAGGGCCATACCAAATGCATTTGTATGTTCATGAATGTGGTAGGCCCCCCTAGAGCATGTTTCCTATATCTACCACTTGACGCAACATGAATATATGTATAACCAAATTTAGTGTTATTTTTTCTACCACTTCACTAGGCATTATTATTTTTTCTTTTCACACCTAGGTGATTTTACAAATAATTACTACAGTTTCTAGGCGAATTGAGTTGTGTGATTTAAAAACATGTTTCCTACTGCCGTGTGGAAATGGATCTATGGGGCCGCATAAGAAATTGTCCCCAATCCATTTGACAATCGAGTACCACAACTACAGAACGTTTACAAGTTTTCCATGTTCATCATTACAGACCTTGCAGGTGATTTCTAAGTTTTGTTGGTGAGACAAAGTCCGTTGGCAGGTAATTGTAGACCTTTTGACTTTACTCGATGGACAGTGAAATAGGAATCCTTATCAATCCCACCCTGTATCATGAGGTCGCTTCCCTGTTTGTATTTCCAATCAAGAAGACTGTGCAGCTACAGCCCATCACGGGCTGTGAAAGTGGCCGAAGATTTCCTCAAGTGGGCAGAAGGGGAAGAGAAAAATACTTTTGGCCCATTTCCCCTCATTTCTATTGTATCCTCATTCAGAATTTGACAGAGGCAAGCAGGATCCCGCAGGCAACTGGTCTCGTGCAAGCACTCGCCTATGACCATAGTGCAACTCCCATTCCCGATCTCTGCAGATCATTCATACAGGGCTGCAGGGATTTGGATTCGAAACCTATGCTGTTTGGCCTGCTGATTGAATCATTAACTAGAGTTCGCAGGATCCAAGGAGAGGAGAGCCATGGAATTGGTTTGATGATAAAATATGGGATGGCACCCACTAGTTTAGGATCCTGGAATGACCTTTTACATGCCCTCGATCGCTTAAACTGCACTGCCCTGGTATGGAATCTCTTCACACAGATGACCATTGCTAATAGTTTCACATTTAATATTGTTCTGCATGCTTTATGCAAAGAAGGAAAGTTGGAGAAAGCACTGGACTTGGCCACTGAGATGGAGGCCAAGGGCTGTGGGCCTAATGTTGTGTCTTACAATAAGCTTATTTCGGGGGTTTTTACACATGGACATGTAGAATTTGGAATGAAATTGATAGAGCAAATGCCTGACAAGGGTTTCCATCCTAATGTCATCACATATAATATCTTACTGAAAGGTTGTTGCCAACAAGGAATGCTGGAGGGGGTGATTTCTGTGTGGCAACAGATGGTCAAAAGAGGTTTAGTGCAGAATGATTTCTCTTTTAATATATTGATTGATGGGCACTGCAAGGAAGGGGATATACAGGAGGCTTTTAGGCTGCGAGATGACATGCCTCGACTCAGGGTTTCTCTTGATCTTGTTACTTTCAATACACTTTTGAATGGGTTTTGCATAAGAGGCGAGATATAGGAAGCACAAGACCTTCTAGTCCAAATGTTGAATAGCTATTCACCTGGTGGGAAGATTCCAAAGGTTGAAGTGGTTCAAGACAACCATGTTTCTTCTGTTGACAGCAGTGCACTAGTGACTGAAACTAAAGTTGGTGAACTTCTGTCGATGGAGCTTTTGTAAGGTGAGCACTTGACGCCTAATCATATTACTCATGCAGCCTTGATAAGTGCGTATTGTAGGGTAGGGAAGCTTCAACAGACGTTTACGCTCTTTGAAGAAATGGTGAGAAGTGGGATCATGCCCAATGAAATTACCTACAGTTCTCTTATTAGTGGTCTATGCAAGGCAGGGAAACTGTTGGAAGCCAGAGAGATTCTGAAGGAAATGCAGAACATGGGATTCTTTCCCAATCATGTCACTTACACAACACTAATTGATGCCCTCTTTAAAAGTGACCAAGTTCAGGAAGCACTTCATCTTCATGATGAGACAGTGAGAAGAGGACTTGCGTTTGATACTGTTATTTTTAGTGTCCTCGTAGATGGGCTTTGCAAGGGAGGAAAACTAGACAAAGCAAGAGAGATGTTTGAGAAAATGCCAAGACTAAATGTGATCCCTAATCATATCACTTACACAATACTAATTGATGGCTATTGAAAAACAAGAAAGATAGAGGAGGCTCAGAAACTGTTAGATGAGATGGACAAAAGAGGTTTGAAAGCTAATGTTGTCAGTTGCAATGCACTCATAAATGGACTTAGCAAAAAAGGACAGATTGATGAAGTAGTGGAATTTTTCAATACAATGCCCAAAATGGGTGCGATTCCTAGCATTGTGACTTATAGCATTATGATTGACACATACTGTAAGCAAGGAAATCTGCAACAAGCTTTTGTATTGCACAATGAAATGATACAGAAACAGCTGATTCCCAATGTTGTTACTTTCTCTGCACTTATCAATGGATTAAGAAAAAATGGGAAAATGTAGGAAGCAAAAGATCTATTCCAAAATATGCTTGAGAAAGGTTTCTTTCCTAATTCTATTATTTACACCTCACTTATTGATGGGCTCTTCAAGCAAAGAAATATGATCGCATCATTTAAGCTTTGGGAGGAAATGATTAAAAAGGGCTTCATGTTTGATGTTGTCACTTACAATGTATTCATCAATGGCCTCGGCAACAGAGGTAAGATAAATGAAGCCAAGGAACATTTTAATGAAATGCACCAGAAGGGCTTAGCTCTAGATTGCATCACTTTCAACACCCTGATGCATGCATACTGCAAGGCCGGTAATGTTAACAAGGCATTTGAACTTCTTGATGAAATGATGAGGAATGGTTTAATTCCTAATGTTGCTACATACAACACCCTCATAGATGGGTATTGCAATCTAGGAAGCATGGACAAAGCAGAAGAGCTCTTGAATGCGATGAGCGAGAGAGGGATTTCTCCAGACTATATAACTCACAAAACTCTGATTCGTGGTTACATCAATAATGGCAACTCACAGAAGGTGTTCCAGGTGCATGAAAAACTACTAGAGAATGATCTTGTTCCAAACATTAGGACTTACAATGCACTGATACAAAATCTTTGCTCAAAGGGAATGACACGAAAAGCAAAGGCCGTTTGGGATGAAATGTCAGAGAAAAGATTATTGCCAGATGTAGCCACTTACAATGCTATTATGGATGGACACTGTAAACAAGGAAATTTGAAGAAATCATTTCGGTTGTATTGGTAAATGATGAGAAAATGTCTAGCTCCAACTCTTGTAACTTATAATGTACTCCTTGTTGGCCTTTGCCAACTAGGAATGATGCAAGAGGCAGATAGTTTGCTGAATGAATTGGTGGCAAAAGGTTTTGCACCCAATTCTGTAACTTATAACATGCTTATTGGTGGGTATAGAAGGTCAAGAAATCTAAAAGAGATCCTCAAATTGCATGGTGAAATGATGACAAAAGGACTCAATCCTAATATTGATAATTATAATGTGCTTATTAGTTGTTTTGCTGAGGAAGGTATGATGCATGAAGCCAACGATTTTTTGCATGAAATGAAACAGAGAGGGTTCACTCCCAACCTCCCAACATACAATAGTCTGATTTGTGCATGGTGCAAATATCGCAACAACATTGAGGTTACAAGGCTTTTTAAAGAACTGTTGGAAAAAGGTTTTGTGTTAATTCTAGGGCATTTCGGTCTCTCATTATTCATTTTGCAAAAACAGGAGAGAAAAGGAGAGCACAAAGAGTCTTAAAACGGCTACTTAAAACGGGTTTGGTTCCAGAACTATGATTGTGTCATGACATGCCGTCAATGAAGGGGTATTAGCTGATTGGTTTCATGAATATTTATTGGTAGGAAAGGAGAAGCCTCCACAGTTGATATTGCACATGAGGATATTTTGAGTTTCAAACTTTCAAAGCCGTGAAACCCTGGGAACCAAGTCTTTCATACAATGTTGCATATGTGCATTTATATTCAGAAATTGGATTTGAGTTTTCATCTATGAAGTGATAAATGATGTAACTGGACTGAATTTTGCATTCATGCATTGTAGAGATGAGCATTGTAAGGCAACATTTTCTACTAGATTTATTTGTGTTTACAGACTTGCATCTTGAAGAAAGATTCTGTAGATGCAAAGTTTTCTGCTCTATTTTTTATTAGCAAATAGGTAAATGTGCTTGAAAGCTAAAAGGTTGGAAGCACATGTTTCATGAAATCTTGATATAAATTAGACATTTTATCCTTACACATGGATTACGTTTAGAACAGTAATTTCATTATCAAATTTCAAGAGACATTGAAACTGTCATTGTTGTATATTTCTATGGGATATGCCAAGCATCAAGTACTGTATGTATTCTACACTCTTCTGCAACCTATCATATCCCTCACCTTTTGATGAAGGTAAATAAAGGTTATACATTGCAGGCTTGCAGATGTCGATGTATGAGAGTATCCTAGAGCATACATGAGCTAAGAAATGTTTTTTCTCCATCATTTGAACTGGATTATTGTTGTATTCATATTGGACTCACTAATAATTTCACAATTTCCTTTGAATTGAATTCCATTTGTTAGCACATGAAGAATGCATGATAATTCCATTTTGCTGCTGATAAAGTAGACCGTGTTCATTTCTCTGGGTTTCTCTTGGACTGTTTACTTAGGCATCATTCTTCTGGGGTTGATAAACCTTATTTTTGAATGTGCATACCCTCTCCTAATAGGCCATGACTATGGTATGGTCTATTCTAGCTGGGATGTGAATGTGTTGTCTCTATTCTATAGATAGTGGTTGATTTTGAAGCTGTAGTAGGTATAGGTTTTGTAGATGGTAGGTATAATGGAGTTATATGTACTTCTTGGAAGATTTAAGAAATGTTCCCCAAGTTTATCTTTAGTTTGTAGCACTATTTAGTTTGTAGGCATCTTCTTTTAGTAACCATTCATGAGTTCTTCTCTTACCATCCCATTGCTGAACAAAATTACCTCAACAATGAATAACAAAATTTATGTAGCAACACACGCATCCTCAATTGGATTCTACAACTACTTCTTAAACACATCCCTTATTCTTTGTCCATATCAATTTTAGGTTATTAGGTATGCATCAATGCATTATGTTGTTCTCTAAGACTCTTTTGTGGACCACTTTAATAGATTGCGAAACTGTTTACGGTATGTTGTTTCCTAAGAACGGTATATTTTTGTGCTTATTAGTGTGTTTGAAAAATTAAATTGGATTTTAAGCTTGAATGTCTTTGGATCTTATTGTCTTTTATTAGAATTACAAATGATCAAATCTATGTGTTAATATTGCTCCTCTTCCCGATTCTTAAAGGGTGCTAGCTCAATGGAAGAGCGCCTATTTTACAAGCAGGAGGTTGGTGGTTCGATTCCTCCATGCCCTAATGATGTTGGAATGTATTTATAAAGGTAAAAAATGTATTAGTGCAAGATGGATGCAATATTAGATGCAACACTAATTGTAAAACAAGATGTAAAAGTGGACGTCACACCAAACACAAAAGTGGATGCAAAAGTCGACCTTATGTCAGACGCAAATATGGACACAAAAATGGATGTCACACAATGCAAAATTGGATGCAAAAAGAGACTCAACACTAGACACAATTAATGACTCAAAACTAGATGCAATACTAGGTCCAAAACTAAACGCAACAATAGATGCAAAAGTGGAATCCTAACTAGACGTAAAATTGGACATTAAATTGAGCACAAAATATGGTGTATCGATGGACATAAAACTAGGTGTAACACCAGGTGCAAAAATGGAAGGAACACTTGGCGCAAACAAAAACTTAGAATGAGACACAGCATTGGATGCAAGATGGGACAAAACATTGAATGTAAAACTAGATGTAATATTGAATGCAAGATGGGATGCAACATTAGACACAAAACTAGATGCAATATTAGATACAAACATGGCTGCAAAACTAGGCACAACATTAGGCGCAACACTGGGTGCAACATTAGGCACAAACATGGATACAAAAAAAGACGTAAAACAAGATACAAAATTGGATGCAAATGGGGATGCAACATTATAAGTAAAATTGGATGCAAAACTAGACGCAACATTGGGCCAAAAATTGGATGCAATCCTAGATGCAACATTAGATGCAGAATTGGACACATAATTTTATGCAAAACATGGTGCAAAATTGGGTGCAAGACTCGATGAAAGACTAGGAGCAAAATAAGACACAAAATTGGATGCAAAACTGAGCGTGAAACTAGGTGCAAACAAGGATGTAACAAAGGACGCAAAAAAAGATGCAATAGAAGTTGCAAAATTGGGCGGAAATAAAGGTGTAACAAAAGATGCAAAAAATTGGGCGCAAAAATGGACGCAAAAATGGATGTTAAAAATGATGGAAAAAAAGATGCAATAGAGGGCATTTTACGAAAATGTACAATAGCGCCAAGTTTAGTGCCAGATTGTTCATCACAATTGAGAAAAAATTACACTAAAATCCAACGCTAAATTCGATGCTAAATCCAGTTTTTGTTGTAGTGTTAGGATATGTGAGGCAAGAAAAGGGGTGATACAGGGTTGCCACCAATCCTCTAAATATAATTGACTTGATCATGGTTGGGAACACTCTCACGACACACTCTAGGTAGTTCATGGGTGTTCACCATTTCCATTGTTGTATAAATGTGGAAACCAACCAAAAGTGACATGGGGAAATGGAGAATTTGTGGACTAGAATACAATTGGTTGTAGATGAGATTAGAGACTCGACATGTAGAAATATATTACCAATTGTTTTTACTATTTTAAAAAATGGTTGATAAACCAAGTGATGCAGGGGCATAGACTGTTTGAGTAAAGTCATTTATGAATTTGATAGGTCAAGGGAACTTAGGGAGACCTAGGGTCTCACATGTTTCTAATTTGCTTTATTTTGTTGAGAGGTTCAATAAAGAGGATAAGGATACTAGATCCTTTTCCCAATGTAATTGATAGGGTTAGTTGAGCATTTCCAGAATTGTAGCATCTAGTTAGTGATTTGTCAAGTGAGTCTCACATGTTATAGGATCAAAGAAGCAGAATTCAAGTTGTATTTAGTTTAGGTGATGACCTTTAATTAATTAGCTTTTTGGTAGCTCAATAGAGCTAGGATCCGAGCTGCATGATGATTATGAACTCTTCAATGGTGCAATAAATACTGGGGTTGTATGGTGGTGACGTGACGTTTTGACTTGTAATTCGATATCATAGTGAGAAGGTTCGTATATTTCAACTTTTTTTGTCATTACGATAAGTCTAGGGGCACAGAGGGTAAGTCATATGCACAGAACAAGAGAAAAGTGTTGATGAAGGTATAGTTAAAACACAAATGAGGTCGGTGCTATAACCAAGAAGTGCAAATATTTTAGTGGAAAAATGGTGGTGACTTCTAAAACTGGAGGAAGGAATAAAACTAGTCATAGTTACTAGTTTTAATTGTGTTTATACATATATTGTTGATTTTTATATAATACATTGTTTTATGTTTAAAAGGGCAGGCCCGAGAGGCACTTTGTTAATGTGTTTTGGCATTTAGGTAAGAATGATTAACTAAGATGCAATGCATAACTACATACACTCGTGATGAAATTTTGATTATGTTCATGGACAAATGATTGTGATGAAATTTTGAGAAACCAAGTTACTAATTTTTTATGCATTTTTTCTATTCACACTTGTGCATGCATTTCATCTTGTTATGGCCATTTCTGAGGGAAACTATTCAATTAGTATCATGGGGAAATGGCCTTTGAGGGTTGGAATTTTGGGTTTCATGTGGATGGATACATTGTATAAAGGGAGGAGTTCTATATTTTTTTATTTTTTGTTGCATTAGGAATTTTTGAGTTCCTGAAAAGGAATTCATTGTAATTATTCACTCATCTTGGTTGAGGGAGATGTGAATTTAATTAGAGACTGGTTTATTTCCAATTTGCTAAATAATACAAAATTTGGTTGTTTTAAACTATTAAAAAATTGTAATTTAGGTTTAGAATTGACAAAAAAATGCTATGGGCGAATAAATTACCTAATTGGATGAAAATTCACTGGTGGATTTTGCTCCCCTCCAACTAAATCGTGCTCCTCCAATACTCCACGGCACCCAATTCGCTCAATTTCGCTCTCGGTATTCGCGTTCCTGATGGTAGAATGCGTCGCGAATTTCGGGACTGTGTATATAAATTAATTTTAATTTTACAAATCACATACGTGTTTTATAACTACATATCACGTACGCATTTTGTAGTTATATAATGTGTACGCGATATGTTTTCCTATCCTACATGTAATGACATGTCAGGCTTGGGTTTAACCATAGCAAGTGCTATGTAGCAGAAACATGTTATATTTTTATGTAACGGTGATCGTGTTTTCAAAAACTAGGATTGCATCTAAAAGGTCCCTCATCTTCTTGCACTAACCCATGGGTAAATTCTTGTTTTGGGTTCATTGGGCATTTTGTATGGTAAATGGAACCTAAAACCTAAGAAGAAGGGAAATGATTGAGACACCTTGTTTAGAAAGGACGATGCAATGCATTTAGCAAACTATGAAGGCTAGAGCAAGTAAGTTTTCTATGTGGAGAGGTGTGTTATGTTTATGGTTTTGCATAGAGAGTGACTTTGAGATCGGTAGCCTATTGCGTTGAAGATAGAGACATGTAGGAGGTAGGCTAGTGGTTTCTTTAGGGGTTGAATTATGCAAGCATGGTTTCAATAAGACAATGCTTCCTTAGTCTTTTGTACTTTTATAAAATGATCCCATACATAGTTGCTAGACTCGCTTGTGTACTATGTTGTAGCATTCCTCATTAATACAGGTTTTGACATATACCTTGGATTCCATCTTAAAATATTGTGTTGCAACTTCTTTATATATTGGATATTAACTATTCCTTGAAATGTTGGATTTGGTTAAATGTTGAAGTAATTTCGCTAAGCATTAAAGTATTGCTCAAATGTTTTAAAACTGTAGTTTGTAGTTAGATGTTCGTCAATGCAAAGAACTTTGTTGAAGTTCTAACAATTATAGCTTATAGCATAATTATGGGTAGACTATAAGTGAATATGTATAGTCTAGTTGCAAGTATGCACATATTGGTCTGTAGCTAAAACAAGTTAGCATTGCATAACCAAAAATGTTGAAACTCCTTTTTTTCACAAAACTTTTCAAGCACTAACAATAGACTAATTTCCTATAAAATTAGTGTTAATCAAAATAGACATAGTAAAATAAAGGATCAAAATAGACATAGTAAAATAAGTTTCTTAAACATGATGTTAATCAAAATAAACATAAACATTGGACTAAAGAATCCAAAATAATTTATTTGGGCACTCAAAGAAAATACTTGAACATTTTATAAAGATGGTTTTGAATCTTAGAAGGACAAATTTATTAAACTTTATGTTAATCAAAATAAACCTAAAAATTGGACTAAAGAATCCAAAATAATTTATTTGGTCACTCAAATAAAATAATTAACACTTTATAAAGATGGTTGTGAATCTTAGTGGCCTTCTATCCTTATGAGATGGTCCATATAAAAAATGTAAAATATATATTTGATAGAATTTGACTACATCATGTAAACATATGCAGGAGTCCTTCTTGGTGTCACCTTCTAAAATAATGTATATAAGAAATATAAAGTAGAATTCGGACACACCAAATGTATTAGTGTTAAATTCTTTATACTTTTAGCCTATGGAAAAATTCGACCAAATGTATTAGTGTTAAAGTCAATACATGCCATCTATATCCTAGGAATGATTTATTTTTAATTATGTGTTGATATTGACCACCTTTTGACCATCCATAATTAGTATTCATCAGTTTACAGTAGATTTTGCCTTATTCTGTTTTTCCTACTTTTATGTGGATAAGGTAAAGCTAGTCAAACTAGGAAACTGGGTCCTTTTGTTGCCAACCCATCCTTCATGAATTTTCCTCCATTTTATAGGATTAACATGTTTTTTCCATCTCCTTGAAAAATCTCTCATGATTTTTCCAATTCGTGATATCCTTGATATATTTGGGAAGTGCTTTAGCCACCTATGGGGGTTTGCTATATTTTGGTAAGTCAGCCTTTTTGAGCTCTATGAGTTGTCTCCATACAACTCAATTTTCCTATGAGGTATGTACTATTTATGTACACTATTATTCATCATTATTCAATGGAAGGATACACACCAATATTCATCTATTCATTCATGTGATTCAGTCTCTTTTCTTCTCTCTATTTTTCCTGTGTATGCTTGTGAGAATTCTTAGTAGCAAGATATATTTCCCGTGCTTCTTCTTAGCATCATTGCTCATAGAATTAATCTATTATTTATACATTGTATCAGAACTACAGGGAGCACAACCTTTCCATCATCTACATGGTATTAGAGCAGCAAGGTTGATCAAGTTCTAGAGAGTTGAGGAGCGCATCCAGTCTCCTATCCCTCTATGAAGAAGAGCTTGTCTATCTTACAAGCTTTTCTCCTAGTTTTGTTTTTGCAAGCTACAGAGAGTATCTCCTAGATCATATAAAAAAAATCTATATGGATTCAAAATTTCCTCTATTATCTCCTTTCAACTATGTTGGATGGAATCCAGAGATGAGTGCACACTTGAAGCGGCAATGTCTCTTTGATGTCTGTATTGGTGCATTGAGCGAATCTGAGTCTTATGAAGAGAAGATTGATTGGATAAATAATTGTGATAGATCCCATGGAATTATGTTTTTGGGAATGTCTACAAATATACATCATCTTATACATTCAGCTAAGTATCCATTTGAGCTTTGGAAGAATTTTTACAAAGCTTTTTGTTTGGAGGAAATAGAAGATGAAGCATGGAGCGAACCCAACATCTCCTCTTGTTCTCTCTCTCAAGATTTCTTGGCATCTACATTCTCTGATGAAGTTGATCATGATGAATAATTTTCTCATACAGTTCATGTTTTTTCTACTCTCCTTGATTTGAATGCTTCCTCCTTCAATGAAGAAGCAAATATTGAAGAGCCATTTTTTTTCTGTCTCTTGAAGGTTATTTTTATTCTTGTGATACTATTGATGAAAAAGAAGTAAAATATGCAGCTGATATTGATATTTATGATGATCCTATAACCCATTCATTTTCCTCAAAATCTCTTATCTTAGATTCTGATATCTATGTGCCAGATTCTTCACACTTTGTGCATATTTCTCTCATTGATGATGCACAACCTAGTGATTTCTAGGATGTTTTCTTAGCCAAATCAAGCCTTATTTGTGTCATACCACTTACCTTAATTGATCTCATGTGCTTCAACATCTTGTACTTTTTCTTGGTATCAATACTCAGAACCTCCTTGAATATTGTGAACATCTCTTTCTTTCCTCCTTTCATACAAAGGATTCATTACCAGTGTATTCCCATGAGTCTACTAATATGCTTATATGTGATCATTTGGATTCTGATTTAGAAGCATATTTTTAGGTTGATACACATATCATACCACCATCCATACCATCTACCATACCTCTGAATAATCCTAAGACAACACAAATCCCAAGTTCACTAGTTGATTCCTCATTGGTCTCTTACGCAGTGATACTTATCTTACATGGTTTGAAGTATTTCCTATATTTCAGTGGCTGGTTATCCATGAAATTAGTCATATTTGGACTAATATTAAACATGTTTGGATTTGTTCTAAACACTTATGATTCAGATATTATGCCCATCCATCATTCAGATTTTTACACCTATCAGTTTTCCCCAGTTACTCTACACTCTAGCGCATGATCATGGAGTTCATTATTTCTTCAGCAAGTCCTTCATCCAGAAGCAGTTCATTTGGCTCATTAAAATGAATATGAATATATGTTGAAGACATATTTCAAATTTTGTTCCTTGTCCTATCTTGAGGGAGTATTTTCCCCTTGTGGTTTTGCCTCTTTCCTCACTTTTCTGGACATAATAATTGTTAAAGGGTGACCATAGCCTTATTGTTGGGCCCTATATGCATCCATATGCATCAATATTTTTGTTCATACCATCCTAAATTTAGACTTAAAGGGGGGTGTTGGAATATATTAAACCCACTCATAACTTGAGATAAAATAATTAATCATTATTTGATTAATTATTCACCCACTAGCTTAATTAGTTGGGATCCACTTGCACCTTAAAGTCAATACATGCCATCTATATCCTAGGAATGATTTATTTCTAATTCTAGGTTGATCTTTACCACCTTTTGACCATCCAAAATTAGTGTACAACACTTTACAGCAGATTCTGCTTTATTATGCTTTTCCCGCTTTTTATGGATAAGGTAAATCTAGTCAAACTAGGAAACTGGGTCCTTTTTTTGCCAACCCATCCTTCATGAATTTTCCTCCATTTTATAGGATTAACATTTTTTTTCCATCTCCTTGACAACTCACTCATGCTTTTTCCAATTCGTGAGGTCCTTGATATATTTGGGAAGTGCTTTAGCCACCGATGGGGGTTTGCTATATTTTGGTACGTCAGCCTTTTTGAGCTTTATGATTTGTCTCCATACAACTCAATTTTCCTATGAGGGATGTAATATTTATGTATACTATTATTCATAATTATTCAATGGAAGGATACACACCAATATTGATCTATTCATTCATGTGATTCAGTCTCTTTTCTTCTCTCTATTTTTCCTGTGTATGCTTGTGAGAATTCTTAGTAGCAAGATCAATTTCCTGTGCTTCTTCTTAGCATCATTGCTTATAGCATTGATCTATTATTTCTACAGACTTATCATAGAGTGTAAATTCATGGGAGAACATAGATATACATATGAAGGGTTTAATGCATTTTGATCCATGTATGCAATGCATCATATTTGATTATAACATTAGACAAGATGAACCATCGACATCGACTAAGATTCAAGGAAGAATACATTGTATTTGACCAATGGTGATCATGGTTCCATGAATAGAGATCATGGATCCACAAACAGATCTCTTGGCTAAGTGTCAAAGTGCTCAATGGGTCTAATAAAAGAAAAAGAGTGAATCAAAAGACTACACATCGAGGACTATGATTGGTCATTGGGAGCTCAAAAGCAAATTCGGTGTCGACCTGTGGAAGAATCCAAGTGGATTCCAGTGTGTTGTATTGAGAGTATCAACAATTGTTCCTGAGAGAAGGGCCAATGAATTTGGTATGTCATCCAGTCAGACATTGTCATGTGGAAGTTGGATAATGGACATCAGTGTTAAGTCAACTAAGTTTGATATAAATGATTTTGTTTGGCAGCCCGACGGAGAACCCCAAAAATGTGAAAAATGGCAGATGTGTATTAGTAATCTAGGTATGACATTATTGTACAAAGAAGTGATGTGTCGCAGAGGTTCGATAAGTTTTACAAGATATGTGTTGGCATATTGGTGTTATATAGAGTTGTAATTTAGGAAAGGATCAATGGAGGATCCTCGACCTATCATCAAGGAGATATATTGGTGATGCAATAAGGTGAAACGTAGTTGAAGGATGATGGAGTGTTTCTATGGAACATGCATCAACATGGTGGAGTTTTGTATCGATGTGCATTATGGGATATCACAATGGAAAGGCTGATACGCAAGGACTGATAACTAGTAACAATTTGACACATGGTAAATTTTCAAAAGTTTAAATCAAAGGTAAAGTTGTAGGCATGGTTTTGGAACACCAATGGAAAATTGCAAAAGCGAGTGACAATGTGACACATGGAACATATCCAGATTGTTTGAAAAAGTAGTTTATGGATCCCAATGTTTAATTGGATGTTGTAAGCAGTATGGCATCCAGAGACAATTCACCACCAAATACACTCCACAGCAGAATGGAGTTGCTGAACGAAAGAGCCAGACCATCATGAACATGGCCCGTAGCATACTGTCACACAAGAAGATGTCAAATGAGTATTGGGATGAAGTTGTTGGATGCTCAGTCTACTTGCTCAATAGATCACCCACCGTAACTATTCGAGACAAGATTCCTGAAGAAGCATGGAGTGGCACTAAGACTAGTGTCTCACATCTTAGAATATTTGGTTTTGTTTCCTTTGCACATATACCTAATGAACTCAGAAGAAAGTTAGACGATAAGAGTGAGTGCTACATTTTCACTGGTTATAGTGAACAGCAGAAGGCATACAAGCTATATAATCCTGTCACTAAGCAGCTTGTGGTGAGCAGAGATGTAAAGTTCATTGAAGACAAATGCTAGAGTGATCCTTCAGACATACAACATGAAGATCGCTCATATCATCAGCAACAAGAAGATGCAGCAGATGGTCCACCACAGAACCGGAAAACCAAAAGCTTGACAGAGTTATATGAACAGACTCCAATTCTTGATGAGCAACTTCAATTTTCTCTCTTCTCCTGTCAGCCCACATCTTTTAATGTAGCAGTGAAGGATGCACAGTGGGTAAAATCCATGAATGAAGAGATTGATGCAATAGAGAAAAATCAGACTTGGGATCTTGTTGACATCCCTGCACACAAAACCAGTATTGGAGTCAAATGGGTCTATAAGACCAAATTGAATGAAAAAGGAGAACTTGAAAAGCATAAGGAAAGGTTGGTTTCCAAAGGTTATGCACAGAAGTATGGTATAGATTATGATGAAACCTTTGCTCCTGTAGCAAGGATGGATACCATCAGAGCTGTACTTGCCATTGCAGCACAAAATCAATGGCATGTGTATCAAATGGATGTGAAATCTGCCTTTCTTAATGGAATTCTTGAAGAAGAAGTTTATGTAGACCAGCCACCTAGTTATACTGTCAAAGGTCATGAAGACAAAGTGTATAAGCTGAAAAAGGCCCCGTATGGTCTAAAACAAGCTCCACGAGCTTGGTACAGTAGGATTGACTCCTACCTCATCACCAATGGTTTCAACAGAAGCAACAATGAGTCCACTTTGTATGTCAAAACAAAGCAAGGTAAAATATTGATGGTATTCCTTTATGTTAATGACATGATTTACACTGGTAATTTGATGCTTGAAGATTTCAGGACAGTCATGAAAAAGGAATTTGAAATGACTGATCTAGGACTGATGAAGTACTTCCTTGGCATGGAAGTTACTCAAACTGATAAAGGTATTTTTATTTGCCAGCATAAGTATGCTACTGATATTTTGCAGAGATTTAGAATGGATAAATGTAAACCAGCAGAAACCCCTATAGCTCTTGGCACCAAGTTAACCAAGAATGGTGATGAACCAGCAGTAAACAATACACTCTATAAACAAATGGTAGGCAATTTAATGTATTTGACTGCAACTAGACCTGTTTTGATGTATGCTATTAGTATTATTTCTAGATTTATGGAGTCTCCCAAAGAATCTCACTGGAACGTTGGAAAAATAATACTGAGATATGTTGCAGGCACACTTGGATATGGCCTTTGGTACACTCATACACCAGACAATACTCTTACAGGGTAGACTGATAGTGATTTTGTAGGTAGTCTTGATGATAGAAAAATCACATCTGGTTATTCTTTCCATTTGGGTACAAATCTGATCTCTTGGGCATCTCAGAAACAACCCATTGTGAGCATGTCTTCTGCAAAAGCAGAATATGTAGCAACCACCATAGTAGCTTGCCATGCAGCATGGCTAAGAAGACTGTTGAAAGATATGGGACACACTCCAAAAGATCCCACTTCTATTTTCTATGATAATAACTCTGCAATACAGTTGTCTAAACATAATGTATTTCATAGAAAAAGCAAACAAATTGACACTCACTATCACTTCATTCGTGAGTTAGTCAATGAAAAACAAATTTCTTTACTGTTTTGTGGCTCTAAGGAGCAGTTAGCTGACATGTTCAACAAACCATTGGGAACATCTACATTTGTATATCAGAGAGAGCACTTAGGCATAGACAGTGTTGATAATCTACTACCAGTTGAGATTAAGGGGGTGTGTTGAAGTGAGTAATCTCACCCGTAGTTAGGTTAGAGAGTTAGGTAACCCACAGAGGTATTTCCCTAATTGTGGTATTCACCCACAATAATAGTGTTTTGTATTTCCTATTTAATCAACTCTGAATAATGAGAAGGCAATCATTTGCCCATACTGTTTCTTGCTCCATTCTTTTCTTTCATAATTCAGACGAGCAAAAAGTCGCCGAAGCAGATTGCACTAATAGAAAACATTATGACATTTAATTTTACCATAGGCTACTTCCTCTTTCGACCCTACCCCCTTATTTGAAATCTTATTATAATCTGAATCTTTTATGCTTTTGGGTTGTTTTGGTTTCATGTTAAAGATATTGCGATGCTCTCCTTTCCATTGTTGTTAACGCTCACTTGGAAAATATGGATCTTTTTGGTTTATTTGAAGTCCCAGTTTAATCTGAGATTTTGTTGGGTTGGTTTGGTTTTGCTGTTTTTGATACCGTAATAGAGATGTGTAATTCTCTTTCAAACGATGTTTGGGTATCATTTAGAAAGATTTGTAATGCTCCTGTATATCTATCTATATGAATCTGATATTTAATATCTTGTATGTGTTTAATCTTTTTAAAATGTTAATCCTATATATTATTGAACGGTGTGGAATTATTCCATTGAGATATGGAAATCCTAAAGAAAATAATAACTTGGTTTCTTATGATTACATGACTGAGATATTGGAAAACAAAATAGCCTTATTTAACGTTATATTGAATAATTTTAAGCCAGTTGTAACCTTAATAAATTAAATGATGTGAAATTTAATTGTAGTATTAGTATTTATTATAACACATAATGATTGGTTAAATTTGATTGACACTATTGTAATTTAACATGTATTCAGTGGTTTATGTTTATTGAATTATGTGTTGCATTGTTTTTAATAAATGTATAAAAAGATTATTAAAAAATGTATTTATTGTAATATCATTAAATGGTATGATTTATATAAAATATTTGATTTATTTTTTTGTGATATGACATACAATATCATTACATCTTATGAAATGCTCAATTACTTATATGGTATATTGCAACTTTTATGAAATGCCTAATTACTTACTTATGATGATGATATTGCAACTTTTATGAAATGCTTAATTACTTATAATGATGATGGTTATCTTCTAGTGAGACCAAACTTGCAACTTGTATTTAGAAATTTTATATATGGGCGTTCGCAAGAAGCTGCTACCCAAATATGATGCAATGCGAGCGCGCGAACAGAAAAAAAACAAGAACGCACATGCGCTCCTGCTTCGGCAGTGGCGAACCTCCATGCTGGATTGCCAATGTGGACAATAGGAGCACATGCGCGCTCCTAATGACACACACGCGTTCGGTTTCCAATGTGGACAATAGGAGCGTGCGTGCACATGCGTGCCAGATTGCCAATGTGGACAATAGGAGCGCACACGTGCTCCTAATGACACATGCGCGTGTTTTTTGTGATCACATACAGGGACGCACGCGTGTCCCTGTGTTTAAAAAAAATAGTGAACAGTTTTGTTTTGTTCATCATCATCATTCCATTGAAAATGCTTGAAAATAAAATCAAAGCAAAGTTTCCACTAAACCTATTAACATCATCATCATCATCATTGTTCCTCATCTTCATCGTCATCATCGTCATCATCATCATCATCACCATCACCATCATCGTCATCATCATCCTCATCATCATCATCACCACCGTCTTCATCATCATCATCATCATCATTCTCATCCTCATCATCATCATCATAGTCATCATCCTCATCATCATCATCACCATCATTGTTCATCATCATCGTCGTCATCGTCGTCATCATAATTATCATCATCATCCCCATCCTCATCATCATCATAGTCATCATCCTTTTCATCATCATCATCATCGTCATCCTCATCCCCATCATCATCGTCATAGTCATCATCATCATAGTCATCATCCTCATCATCATCATTGTCATCATCACCATCATCATTATCATCACCATCATAGTCATCATCATCCTCATCATCATAATGATCGTCATCATAGTCACACTATCTGTGGTCATCATCATCATCATAGTCATACTATCTGTGATCATCATCATCATCATCGTTATTGTCATCATTATCATCATCGTCATCATCATAGTCATCATCATTGTTCATCATCATCATCATCATTATCCACATCATCAACATCATCATCCTCATCATCGTAATCATCATCATCATCATCATAATCATTGTCATCATAGTCATAGTCATCGTGATCATCATCATCATCATCATCATCATCATCACCGTGATCATCATCATCATTATCATCATCATCATCACCATCATTGTTCATCATTAGTCATCATCCTCATCATCATCATCATAGTCAACATCCTCGTCATCATCATTGTCATCCTCCTCCTCCTCCTCATCATTGTTCATCATCATCATTCCATTGCAAATGCTTGAAAATAAAATCAAAGCAAAGTTTCAACTAAACCTATCATCATCATCATCATTGTTCCTCATCATTATCGTCGCCGTCATCATCATCCTCATCCTCATCATCACCATCATTGTTCATCATCATTGTCATCATCATCATCATCAGCATCATCATCCTCATTGTCAACTTCATCATCATAGTCATCATCCTCCTCATCATCATTGCCATCATCCTCCTCCTCCTCATCATCATCATTGTTCCTCATCATTGCCGTAATCATCATCATCCTCATCATCATCATCATTATCATCACCATCATTATTCATCATCATAGTCATCATCATCCTCATCATCATCATCATTTTCATCATCAACATCACCATCCTCATCATCGTAATCATCATAATCATCATAATCATAGTCATAGTCTTCATGGTCATCATCATCATCATTGTTCCTCATCATCATCGTTATCATAATCATCCTCATCATCACCATCACCATTATTGTTCATCATCATACTCATCATCATCATCATCGTCGCCATCAAGATCATCATCATCATCGTAACCATCATAATCATAGTCATCATAGTCATAGTCATCATGATCATGATGATGATCATCCTCATCCTCCTCCTCCTCATCATCACCATCATTGTTCATCATCATCGTCACCGCCATCATCATCATCATAGTCATCATCCTCATTAGCATCATTGTCATCCCACAGGGGCGTCACCTAGGGACCAATATGATATCACGTCTGTTCATATTGAGGGGGTTAAAATTAAAAAATTAAAAATTAATATATTGGGGGTATATTAGGGGTAATTAGGGTTTTTTTTTACTATTTAAATATGCAATATGCCGGGGCACGTTTTATTCAAATTTTTGGCTTGAGCCGTTCACGAGTCCTCCGAGCCTTGCCTGCGTGCCTGTGCCTGCGAGCTCGTTTGCTTGTGTTTTGAGGTCTGAGTGCACCTGCAAGCTGGGTTTAGGGCGTTTTTTCCATTGTGTGGCTGCATTCCGAGGTGCCTGCGAGCTGGGTTTAGGACATTTTTTCCATGTGTGGCTGCATGCCGAGGTGCCTGCGAGTGGGTTTCGGGCGTTTTTTCCATCGTGTGGTTGCATGCCGAGGTGCGTGCGAGCTGGGTTCAGGGCATTTTTTCCATTGTGTGGCTGCATAATATTTGATTGCTTAATATTTGGAGATTGCTAAGAAGATGAGGATCCATCTGGAAACTGGTGATTGCTAAGAAGCTGTTGCAGAGGGGATATCTGGAAGAGTGGGTTCTTGCTACTCCTTTTAGCAGGACTTTAAGCAGCAGGATTACTTTCAGATCTGGTTCATTTTACATCAGGTTTCAGATCTGGTTCATTTTACAGCAGGTTTTTATAAAACTTGATAAGCACTTTTCTCTTCCATTGACAAAGTTATGTTTGTGGGATCTACTACTATAAGTAAGATGGTCATGGAAAGGATGCATTTCTTTATTTGTGATAAAATGGATGTCCTCACGTAGCACAAATAAGAAACTTGTATTGGCACTGCCTAAGAAACCTAAGAAACTTCTCAAGTCACTGCTTCAAACAAGATTTGAACTTATATTAGCATGCTGTTATGGGTCAGAATATGATAATTTTTAGTATTTCACAGATGCTGCTGCCATCCCATTAAATTTATCTTATTGTGCCTATGCTTTATCAACTGTATAAATTTCCTTCCATGATGTTATGTTGCTGAACTTTTGTGTATGTGCTTTTTATTTTGCAACCAATCCGTGCATAGATGAATGATATTGGGTTCTCCAATTTAATTCACATTTCTCTAATCAGCTCACCTTGTGTTTTTAAGGATAAAACCCTTTCAACACTCCTCTTACAAACCCAAATCACAATTGAAAGTTTACAGATATTGGCGAGCATGTTTCGTGCAAGGCCTGCACGCATTTGTCATTTACGGGCATCTTGATTCCATGTGCGGGCACATCTTTAAGAATAGCGGGAATCTAAAGTTTTTTTATTATTAAGGACATAATAATCAGTATGTGTGACTTGATGGAATTGTTTGATGTCCAATTCTTCTCACCATATGTTATAGAGGCTACTTCAAGTTTGCCTTGGTGCCTCTATGTTATAATAGTTCTCATTTGGTACCATACACTTCCAAA
Organism: Pseudotsuga menziesii; assembly: GCA_001517045.1. Classification (NCBI taxonomy): domain Eukaryota; kingdom Viridiplantae; phylum Streptophyta; class Pinopsida; order Pinales; family Pinaceae; genus Pseudotsuga; species Pseudotsuga menziesii. Next base: position 114,385 of record LPNX010245535.1, read on the forward strand.
TGCTTCACTTGTTTCCAACTATAAATTAATCTTGTGGTTATGATCCTATTCTTTTGTGATACAGTGTCCCAAAGTTTAGAGTGATGTGTTCTTCACTAAGGTTGTCAAGTATTCAACTTTATCATCGAAATTTCATTGGGTTTCTTTGAGTAATATTCATATGTTGTAGCTATCTTTCTACAAGTACTTGTCACATTCTTATTCAAAACTCAGGATTCTTAGGAAATCATTTTTCCAAAGAGTAGAGGCATTTTTATTGATGTGAGGACATTTGAGGATATTTCCATATGCCTACATGGTACATTACACTCCCTGTGGGCAATTTGGATTAATTCTACTTACAGTCTTACAAGGCCTGCGGGAATACCTCCTTTGTGAGTGTGTTGGCAGAAAAATATCAACATGGCAGGAATTTATATTCCTTATTTCTAGATGAAATTACACCTGTTGAGAACTCCCTTTCAACACTTAGGTTATCTGGATCATTCCTTGATCTCTCAAGAATTTTCACGTCTCACTGGATTTTTCCTTCACTGGAATATTCCTTATGTGATTTAGTATTCAATACAGAGCTGAATTTAGATCTTAAAGTATTTCCTAAACTCTCTCCATCCTTACTATCACAGTGATTTATACTTCTTTGCACCCTCTGAAATGATTCCTTTTCTGATGCCAATGCCGCCAGTTTCTCCTTTTCCAATTTTGATACATGCTTGACCAATACCTTATCCAAACTATCTTCATTCTTCCCATCACACTCATGCTCTCTTTTTTGTACCCTTGCAGATGCCTCTTGCATTGCCTCTAGTTTCTCCTTCTCTAGCTTAGATATATGTTTCACCAAGACATTTCCTAAACTCTCTCCATCCTTACTATCATAGTGATCCAGACTTCTTTGCACCCTCTGAAATGATTCCTCTGATGCCAATGCTACCAGTTTCTCCTTCTCCAATTTTTATATATGCTTGACCAATACCTTATCCAAACTCTCCTCAACTGTATGATGAGGTTGATATTTCCTGTCTACATTCTGCAATGAATTTCTTGTCAACCCTGATGCTGCCATTTTTTCCTTCTCGAGATTTGAAATATGCTTGACTAAGACTTTATCTAAACTCTCTTCATCCTTCACATAATGGTGTTTTTTCCTTCTTTTCACACCATTAGATGCTTCATTGGACAACAATGCTACTGCTATTTTCTCTTTCTCAAGCTTTGAAATATGCTTGACTAAGTCTTTATCCAAACTATCTTCT
>LPNX010245535.1:116036-129461 GCA_001517045.1 Pseudotsuga menziesii
TTTGGATGAGGCATATTTGTACATTTTTATTTTGTGGCAGTTAACCGTTCTCTTTCTGATGCATGAATATTTTCAGCCAAGATTACATCCAAACTTTCCACATTCTGTCGTTCTGGAACTGCTAGTTTTGTTGTTTTTTTCTGACACACGCTCAGCATGCTTTACAAAGGTTCTTCCAAGCTCAGGAATTGTTTCAAAAGAATCATCCTTTGTTGAATCTTTAGACAAACTTTCACCATGCTCTTGCAATTCTCCTAAGTTTCTATTTTCTTCAACTTTAATAGCTTTTGCCAACCTTTTGGCTTCCTGAACTTCACTCTCAAATTTTGAAACATGTTTTACAAGTATGCTTCCAAGATCAGGTAAAATTTCAGAAGTGAGTTCTCTTTTGTTATCTCCAGGCACAGGTATAGCCTTAGCAGTAGCAACAGCAGTAGCTTTTTCTGCCTCCAACCGAGAAACGTGTTTCACCAAGATATCTCCTAGACCTCCAGAACTGCATTTGCCATTAACTTCTTGCTCCTTGTAATCTTCTTTAAGCATAGCACTTAGACCCCGGGTTGCGACTATCATTGAAAGAGAGATAAGCTCCTCTTCTTTTAGGAGCTTTACTCTCCCAAGCATTAAGTCAATAAGCTCTTCAAAAACTATAATCTCTTTAGCAGATTGTCTGTTAGATTGGTGGTCTTTAGGATGATGTCTATGTTTTTGAAACGGTCCCTTAGCTGCATTCTTCCTAATTTGGATACAGTTTTTCTCAAGAGTGGTAGCGCATGCATCTCTTTCCAATTCAGAGTCAGTGTGAGGTTCGCCTTCAGTCTAAACTTCAATTTCAGAAAATGCTTCAGAAGATAAATCTTTATTGTCCGAATCATTGATGAGCTTAACATCATTTTCATCTACGTTTATGCTTGCTTTTTTGAATGTGTCATCATTAGCATTAAATATATCATTTATGGAGGAAGATGGAAGATGAGCCAACCAGAAAAATGCTACTTTCACATCTTCTGGAACTTCCTTTCTACTTCAAAAGTTTTTTCCAATGATGCAGAGACAATATGTGTTTATCTTCCATCAGTAGTCTCAAATTTCAAAGATTGCTTGGAACCCCCAGGATTGTTATCAATTATCACTCCGACTTCTGCTGCAGAGTCAAAAGCTTCAGATGATTTTTGTTCAGCTTTCTTCAGCTATACTTCAGCTAATGGACATTGAATTCTGAACAGTAAATACAAGTAACAACATATGGAAACGAAATTTAAAAGTTGTATGGCTAAAATGTAAGAAAATTAGTAAAGCTAGAGAATTAAAGTTAAAAAATCTAGACAAGATATCAAGGGCTACAACCTAGCTGCCTTAAGAATTCGGCACCAAGATGCTTCCACCAAGGCAGCTTTATGAGCCTCCATAGCTACCCTTGTTGCAGTTTGGGCTGCTAGTTTCTCTTTTTCTATCCTGGGTAAATGTGGATTTGAATCACCCAATGTCTCGTCAAGTGTGGCATTCGTGCCTTCCTTTTCCTGTGTTCAAATTTTGAAAATTCATGATGTTGTTGAGATGCCAGAAAGGGTCAGATTAGGATTATATTGGCATGCATCTAAACTCATCATTCTAAGAGTAAATGCAGTGAAGCAGTACAAAAATCTTAACTGACACTAAATTTTTGGAGGGTATGAAATACGGACTTATATACCTGCAACATTCTTATCTTCCGCTCTAGATACGATTCTATCCTCTTTCGTGGGAACCAATTAAAAGGAGACTGGAAAATGCATGAACTTGTGATTTGGGTGCTTGGGTTTATACCATCTCGATCCTTTATCACATTGTTGAGCCTTTCTGCACTGCCTTTGTTGAACACCTGCATTAGTACACCAATTCCCATGTTCTCAATATTAGATTATCGTTGATCCTCACTGGTCATTTTGATTGACTTAAGTGGTCTTTATTTTCCAGGGAATATGAATGCTTAATTTCATCTGTAACCACCTCTTTGTCACTTTACATGCAACAAACTTATTTTACTACAAAAGGGTCAGCATGGAGTCTTTTATGCTCAGAATAAGGACAATGGAACCTGGTACATTTTCAACTATAATGATGAAATCAAGGTTCTCCTTACAATATGTGGACTCTGTTTGAACAATAAGATCCAAGCAGGGAATGAAACTTAAAATCATGGCAGGAAGGATCTTCTGAGATAATAGATTCAGAAAAATCAACGAAGAAGAAACAAAGAGCTCATCTGAATAGATTCAGATTGAGAACTTACACAGCTAAAGTATTGCACCAGATTTGGTTCACTCTGTCCTATGATTATCTCATATATATCAAAGAAAATTAAGATAAATATGACACCTTTGAGTCAGGTGTAATTTTGAGGGTTATTCTCATCTAAATTGATATTCAAGAATTAGGATGGTGATTCACTTCCAAAGAGTTCAAAGAAAACTATGCATATCTACCAGAACTGTATGTCACCTAAAATCAACTAAAATGCAAACATTTTAAAAACTTAGTTTATAGAACATTTCTGGGCTGGTCCTTCAATAGTTCAAGCAGAAAAAGAGAATTCCATTCTGCTTAGCTTTGCCATCTGGGTTCTACCTGAACTGTCACCTAAAATCAACTTAAATGAAAACACTTTAACATCTTAGTTTATAGAACATTGCTGGGCTGGTCTTTCAATTGTTCAAGCAGAATAAGAGAATTCCATCTGGGTTTTCTATTTCCATTTACTCTGTCCTACCAAAACCAAGCTGGTAGTATGAGTATATTAGCATACAACCAATTTTGCAAATAATGTTACCGATAAAGGGAATGCATAGAACATTCCTCTACTGGTCTTTCAATAATTTAAGCAGAAAAATAATTTCAGTTTGCTTAGCCTTGCCATTTGGGTTTTCTGTTGCCATATATTCTGTCCTACCAGAATATATTGGGGAATATATCAAAACACATCAGTAAGCATAAACTTGGACCTAAAAAACTCAGAAAAATGAGGAGATATCAGAGATATTTACATCACTGCATATGACTATAAGAGGCTTATGTATTTGGAATTTGAACCGGAACTGTCACCTAAAATAAACTTTATAGAACACTTTTGGGCTGATCCTTCAATAGTTCCAAGAAGAAAGAGAGAATGAGTCTGCTTAGCCTTGTCAGGTTGGGTTTCTTGTTGCCAAGTATCAACTAGATTGGATTCTTTTATTTAAATTTGCCTTTCATGTTTGAATACGGCCTATCCTTTAAATTCAAAAAAAAGGGGTGAATTTATTTGGTCTATTTGTATATTTTTCAACATCACCTGATAGTCATATGATGTTGGGAGAAATTGAATACCATAACTAGCATTTGTAAAAGTAATAACTCTGCAATAAAATAAAAGAACATGGTGTTTTTATGAAAACAATGAATGAGAAGATTAAAAATCGTCTAGATAACTCAATACAGTTTGACAAAATGGCTCTCCCTTCCCTCAATTGAGGCAGAAGACACCATAATCAAATGTGAATCAAATTCACTGTCTTCTTGAAATCTAACAAAAAATGCCTATCGTCATTCGAAACCAGTGATGTGGATGCAGTAGAGTGCATACATCACTTCAGAGTAACAGTGTAGCAATCCTCATTTTCATGCTTCAGAAGGTAGGTGCTCTCTGCCATTTTCTTCAGTGTCCTGCCACAAGATTAATCTTCTGAATAAACTTCTCATATAACATTCGAGAGAACATAGTAAATTATAAAGGGCACTCCATCTAGCTGTCTCATCACACTCACAAGGGTAGTATTCTGGAATTTCTGAACACCTCTAATTCCCTAACTCCCAAGTTAGTGCAACTCTTTGAATTCCTGAGTTCCTGATTCCAAAACTCCCAAATCTAGTTCTGAAATTGTGAATTACTTGGACAACAGTCCATGCTTTGTTAAATCTTCTCTGATTCTTCTGTGTTCTTCTCTAATTATGGTGTTTTCTGCCTCAATTGAGGGAAGGGAGAGTCATTTTGTCAAACTGTATTGAGTTCTCTGATTCTTGTTGCCAAGTATCAATGCTTAGCCTTGGCCATACAATGTGATAGCAGTGAGAAAATCTTATAATGGCTGAGATCTGAAATGTGCCGTAGATGACTATTGGGAAAACTTCATCTTTTACTTAAATATTTAGATCTGGAAATGTGAGTTATTTGACTCACAATACAGAGTTATGAAAGTACTATAGCAGCCTTAGAATGTGTTGGCATTCCATATTCAATCCAAGCTGGTGTAGCTTGTCAGAATCCCTTCAGTATAGCCTAGAATATGGATGGTGTCAAAATATAAGGAATCTCGAATCATCCTTTCTTTCCCTTGATTTTGCTCATGTCTACAGAGAATACAACAAGAATGCAGATGGCTTATCCAATGAGGCACTCTCTATGGCATCTGGCCTCTTACAGTTCACTGAAATATGTGAAGGTGAAATAGTGGGGAATGGATCGATGAAGCTCTTTTAATTTGAGTCTTTGACATCTTCGATGTCTATTATTTCAAGAGTGACATAATTTAGATTTGTTACATCCTTTGGATGTCTAAGGCAGATGTTGATCGCCTGTTGTATCAGTTTCTTGGTAGGTCCATAAGTGCCTCCCTGGATAAGCCATGACTGGGTTCTTCATGTATTCCCTTGTAGACATCTTTTGAAGTCAGGATGAAGATGGGATGTATTCCTTGGTATTTTGATCTTGGTGATGAATTTGGTTATCTAACCTCTCAATGTAGCTATCTGGAAGAGTCTCTGAACTAGATGTCTTTATATGAAGTTTGAGAATTCATTTTTGGCATATTATAACCTTAAAAACACATTTTATGCATCCTATTATATGCCCTTTGCTTACAACCTAAAAGGTGACCAGTCCCACACCAGTCCAATGTTGACAGAGAATATTTCATAGCATATCTTCTACATAGCTAAAAACTTGTGTAAGAGTAATTCCAGCACTGTCTACATCAGTTTGACTAGGTCTACAATGTTGATGATAAAAGGAGTATGCATATTAAGATTATGATGTGAAATTAAATGCCTCCCTTCCAAAATCTTGTCGATTTCTCTTTGTTACCTGTCATTAGAGCTACAATACCTATTCACAGTAATGTGAGAGATTTAGGTCGCTTAAAGTGTTATGGCTGCAAATTCATTGTGTTGTTGAGCTGTGGAAGCTCTACCAACTACGTAATCTTCACCATTTGGATGCAAAATTGATCTCAAAGATTTAGGGAGTGAATTTAAGAGTTGTTGCATTTATGTGGGAAGTTTCCAAAATGGTTTACTTGAGCTTTGTGAGTGACTATTGAACAAATTTATCTCTCCTTAGACCGCTCTTCATTTATTAGGCGAGTTCACTTATTACTAAGTTTTTTTCTTACCCCAAGGCCAAACACCATGTAGAATAGGGCTTAGGCTTGCAGGTTGGGAATATTAGTCAATTAATATGTTTTTATCATTTCCTAGAGTGGATTGTAATGCTTGGGGCATTTCCATAAAAAAGAACAAGACTAAATTCGAAAAAGAACAAATACCTTTGATCACCTCTATGTTTTTTCATCTTTTGATCTTTTGCAGGCACGTTGAAGTTGACTCTTCAGTTTGGGGAGGTCTATTTGAATAAGCCACTAAAAATACATTTTGCTTCAAGGTGTTTCATCTCGATAGTAAGATTTCTTCATCCTTTTTAGATATTTGAATTGAAAGTGCATACTTTGCTTCCTAGCTCTTTGTTTTATTAATGAACTAATATGCATGTGTAAATTTGAATTACTTTTTGTTTTTCATTTATTTATGGATGCACTCACCTCATTTTGTAGCCTTATTATATCCAAAATTTTGAAAAAAATGTTATAATTTTATTCATTTCTTACCCAACTAAAAGGTACACATGGATGTAAATGCAGATGGATCCAAGTGATGTTGTGGACTTCGAAATTTTTATTGGTGAAGAGAATTGTCACGTTGGCACAGTCCAGTGTCAAAAAGGCTGTACATATGCTGATATCCGTTCTGAAATTCTGAATGATCAAGTCATTCAATATCCTTTTGAATTTATTATTGGCTTAGCTAGATGTCCTTTAAATGCATTCCAAGAGGAAAGAAGGAAACCTACAACAACATATGTAGGCATTAAGAGGAAAGTATGCACGGTGGTTGCTGATACATTGGAATCAAATGTAATGGAGGGAACGCCAATCTCTGAAAACATTGAAGGGAATGTGGAGGAACCTATGCATAAACAACCAAGAGTTGGTAATGTGTCTGAGTCAGTGGATCAAGTTGTGGTTGATCCTAATGTATTGGCATCTTGGCAACATAAAGTGAACAGATTAATGGAAGAGTTTCTCAAGGAGAAGCTAATGCTAAAGGTATATTTAGAAAATGGAAAACATAATATAAAGATTCATTGTGAAATCTGTGGCATTGATTATGGAACGGGGGAAGTATCCTTGGCAGCGCAAACAATTCGTAACTTCAAAAACAATCATATGAAAACAGGGTCCCATCAACGTCAAATTTCAATGTTGGGAATTAATGAAATGTGTGAAATTCCTTCAGGTAACAAAGAAAAGCAGACAACAGTGGCTAGAGATCAACTTGAGATTGATCAAGCAATCAAACTTCTACATGATTTCAACCAAATGTAAGAGCCTAATTTGTTCAAGGTGGTGGAAGCAACACTTGCAAACTACGAGGACAAGAAAAAAGTAAGAGTGGAATGTACACGATGCAATAGATGGTTCTCTTTGGTGCCGGCAAGTGGTAATATTGTCAGTTCTCTAAATGAACACATGAAATCAAAGAAGCACACTATTAAGAACATGACCATGATCAGTTTTCTCGGGTGGACTATGGGTCCTTCCCACGTCCTTCCCTAGCATGACCATGAGCCTGTTTTCTTGTGTGGACCATGGGGTCTTCCCTAGTGGACTGTGTTTTTTCAAGCATGACTGTGCAAAGTATGCTTGTGTGTCTCTGTAGTATGTGACTGCATCCTTACCCAGCATGACTGTGTTGACAGATTGACTGTACTGGGTATGAATGTGCTTGTTGACTAGGAAGTCTGGGTCAGTATGTTGTCCGTATGCTTATGCTTTAACCTTCTATGGATCTCTCGCAAGGTACATAAATTGTTTGTCTATATTGACTTGTCCCTTCGGTGACAAGATCAAATCTGAAAAATCTGAGTATATGCTTGATTCAAATATTGGTTATGATTGTTTACTATTGATATCTACTGTACATTACCTTATCATGTTGTTATTGTACATGGCATTTGATGATTCTCGAGGACCAACTTTAACGCAGTGAATAATGGAGCATTAAGTTGAAAGAGATGAAAATTATGTTTGTTTGGTTTTATTGAAAATTATGTTTGTATTGGTTTTATTACAGTTGCTCCACCTGAAACTGTGAAGCAATTAGAGCAGGGTGCATGGAGACTTGCAAAGTGTGTAAAATATATTGGGGCTGCAACTGTTGAGTATATTTATAGCATGGACTCTGGTAAGTATTATTTTTTAGAACTGAATCCTCGTTTACAGGTATATAGAATTTGCTTCAGTAAGCATTATGAGCATGGAACTAATAATGTTGGATTTGAATTTCTAGTTGTCTTGAGGTGAATAGAATGGTAACATGATTTTGACTAAAATAAACTCATTTGCTTTTCATGTTCATTGCAGTCAGGAGGAGGAATCCACGAGTTTTCAGATTCTCAGTTTGGTATGTACACATTTATTTTTCAGTGGCTTAAGATTTGCTTCTGTTAAAGGTATGTACTGTTGATAACAAATAGTTATGAGTTTCAGGTCATATTTCACTACATAGTTGACCTTCTCCATGTATGTTAAGAATTTTAGATATGCAACATTAACAATACATTGTGCTATGAAACTTTCTTAGGTATGGTTCCAAGTAAATCATGTGGGGAAATTTTTAGGCTATTATATGATAGTATTGTTTATTATAGAGTTGTGTGATTTGCTGTAGCTGGCTTTTTAGGATTTACCTAGATTTGTTGTAGCTGGCTTTTCTTCTGCTCAGAATAGCCTCAAGGCTGCCCAAAATAGCATCAAAGTGCCCAGATTAGCCTCAAGGCTGCCCAGAATTAAACTGAAGGATGTTTGCTGCTGCTTTAGATCATAACTAGGGCTGCTGTAGGTGACCATTTGAGGACTGTCTCATTACGTATAGCTACTGTAGTAAAGTGTAAAGGTCACAGAACTCATCACCTCAGAGCTTATAATATGATAACATTGTATGCAGTTTATGTTCCTCTGATCATGCTGACTGTGACTTTGGTTTAAGTATAAGTGAAAGTGGCTCAGGGGCATAGTACACTAAAGAATATCAGGGAGATCAAAAGTGATAAATGGATAGTTAACATATGGGGGCTGATTCATGTGGATTTTTCTTTTGTGACCTTCATGCATGCTCACTTTATTGGAAGGAAGTCAATTTGAAGCATTGATTATTTGTTTCAGGAACATTGTTGATGACCCCGGACCGAAGGAAGGCTATTTGGGCAATCTATGGTGAGTGAAAAAACCATAGGATAATTTTAAAACATGGAGGATAAATTATGAATTAATACCAATTAAACATGCTCTCTGTGATAGTAATTAGAATTCCCATGTGTATGGGATGCCAACTTTATGATCAAGAAAGGAAAATTATTGCTAAGATTTGTTATGGAGCCCTGCCACCTTAGTAATGAAGAAATGAGGGATAAAGCAAGGCTTTTGTTTTGAGACGTATAATTAGTGTATCATTTCTTACTAAATATGTGGAATATGCTGGTTCTCTGCACACAACCTTCAAAACACTTACATCCAATGTGAATAGTTGAGTTGCAAGAAGTGGCCTAGCAATAGAACAATACCACAGTAATTATTTCCGTTGTTCTGGCTATGGAGTTCTGCCATATTCTATTTGATTCCCACTTTGCTCTGTAAAGGTTAAATGCTCTCAGCAAGCTGCCTTGTTGTCTGCATAAATATGCCAGTCAAGTTTTTTTAGTGGTATTGTAAAGTCATCCACCTTATGATTGTCATCCATGTTAAATATTTTGCACCCAAGGGCCAATAACTTCTGACCCGAGTATACTATCTGTCTACTCTGCTTCCAACCATTTACTACTTTAATACACATTCACACTCTCATATTGGCTCTCACTCTGGATACTTTGTTCCTATAGTCAGTTGTATATGTTGGAAAATTATTGCCTAGTTTATTTGCATAGTACTGATTAATCTAGTGTGGATGCCTAAACAAAATCCAGCCTCCTAATTGTCCAGCTTATTTACTTCTGGGATAGGAAATGCTTTATATACCATTGGGTACATTCTAAGGGAAGTACTTCTGTATGGAGTGGAGCAATTGTGCCAAAATTAATGAAATACAGGAAAATGGAATGAGCTAACCCTATCCATGGTTGTGCATATTATACTTCTAGATTTGAAGAATTCTCTTAGCAAATTTATTGAATATTCAATGTTTTTGTTTTACACTTGATGTCCATGTAAATTTGGGAAAGACAAATAAACTTCCCACTTTCTAATCTGAAGTGTTATGCGTGGTATAGTATGGTGCAGGAGAACTGATGAGCTTGTGGATGGTCCTAATGCCTCTCACATAACACCTCTAGCAATTGAACGATGGGAGAAAAGGCTAGAGGACCTATTTTATGGGTGTCCATATGATATGCTAGATGCAGCTTTAGCAGACACAGTTTCAAAATATCCCGTTGATATTCAAGTAAGAAATCCTACCTGCCCTACTAGGAATCTAACCTAGTACCTGTCTTTAGACATGAAGGTTCTCTTTCACTGTGCTATATGCTCCATGATGGGCACCCACTCTAGATAGAAATATCTATCACATTCACACCAGATATGTCTCTGTGGTTCTCACTTCTGAACGATAGCTCCAATGTTTCAACAACTACCCAAGCTCCTGTCCAAAACACTATTATGAAACTCTTAGCTACGACCTCTTTCAGCTTTCTTTCTGTCACCTGCACAATTCCTCTCACTTATGGATTAGTGCTTCCTTGATCTGATTGGGGTATCCGGAAGGTATCTTTTTTATTGGAAATTTGAAAATTTGTGATCAAATGTTTCAAATTAGTAAGAAAAAGGCTCAGATTTGTGATTAATGTTTGCATATCTGAAAACTAATTTTCTAAATAAGTAAAAAACTATCAAAATCTGCACATAACCTTGTATGAGATGTCTATTGTGCATGAGTGACCAGTGCCTTCACAGCCTTGTCCTTGGGTATGAGAAAAGAAGAAAATCAGGGAGGCAATTATAAATGGAATCTCGTTGATTAATAAAACTTAAATCTGAATCTCGAAGCTAAGAGAGTCAACAAACTAAAGGGATTGTAATTAATCAAATGTTTTCATAGAGTGAACACGATGACTTTCATTCACAAATGTTGATTTGAGTACAAAGTTCTAATAAAATTCAGAGTAAGACTTGTCCAAAGGACCTAAGGGGACATGACAAGTAACAGAGCTTAAGAACCTTCTTGTCCTATGAACAATGTTTGATTGTAGCTTAAGGACTTGGAAACATGATGAAGAGCAAGAAGTAAGAATGTTGAAGGACTTCTATGCACTAATGGTTGGCTCTTTCTGCCTTCTCTTATGCATATACCTGAGGCTGTGAGATCTTTGTGCTAAACATGGATTGCTTTTCTATAAAGATAACTCATTCTAATTCTGACTTGAAGCAGATGCAAGAAATATCTAGGAACTACGCTGAAAATAAAGTCGATTTAAACCTTTTTGGGATGGAATCCCATCTCCAAAGAGAAAAGCTAGGTTTAGAAATAGATTCAAGCAAAATTTAGCCAGAAGCAGGGATATATTTACGATGAATTTAATCTCTCCTAGCACTGAAAATTGATGCCAGAAACAATTCTATTCTTGGTCTAAAAATAGAATGATTTTGTCCTCACTAATAATGTTGGCGTTTACTGGTTTTAGATTGATTTGTGGTATCATTATCCTATGCTCCACATTCTCTTCAGAGAATCAAAAGCAGCACTTCTATTCTGATTTGAAAGTGCCTTTCTGCATTTTAAAATCATTGCAGTTCTGTCTGAACTGCAACACTGAATTTGTCATGGAATCTATGCCAAGTTTATCTGATATATAAGCCCAAATTTCCTCCTCAATAGTAGTGCGGCTTTTGCTGGATTCAGTCTATTGACGTGGATGCTGATAGGACACATGATCTTCCAAGAAAAGTACTGTAGTTATACTTTTTGAAACTATGACATAGCTCTTACATGCTTTGTTATTCTTGACTGATGAAAAGCTTATTAGGGCCTCCACATAAATTCTTTTGCTACTATTTTAATCCTTCCTAAAGTTGTTGATTAGTCTTTCCTAGAGGGTTCTATTCTTGAAGAAGCTTTTGTGCTTTGTTGGAGTGCTATAAGTAGGTATTTCTGAGGTTGGTTTACCTGTAAGCAAAGTCACCTTAAGAAGCAAGCTGTCTTGTAGGTCCGCATATTTACAGATAATTCCTATTCTTATGTTTGCAAACACGTGCTTAATTTCTATTCACAAGAATAGTCATCCTTATCCACGACATGGATTTATGATTAATCAACCAACACCTGTCTTTTCACTACATGGGTGTACATGGGTTAGCTTGCATGTGCTCAAATAACATCCACAAGAGGATTATGTTCCTTGCTTATTAATTCTGAAACCTTTGCAGCCCACCCGTAATCTTGAAGCATTTAGCAAGACTTAGCTTAATGATGAAGCTAATATTTACCCACATACAGACATGTGTCTGACTTGAAGGTAGGATAATTTATACTATTCAAGAAAGTGCTGGAATCCTCTGTGGGGTGTCCAACTGATCTCTGCACCACTTTTGAAATGCATATAAAAATATCACATACTAGGGATAGGGAACATCCTGCTCTTCGGACAAGAAACACAGAAATTTATTAAGGTATTATTCCCTGTATCTATCTGTTTATTATTCATGATGGTACAACCCATGTCAACTGATGTATGGTGATAGTATGGAAGAATTTGGCTTAGATCCTCAACTATATGAGAAATAAAATTCAACCCTGAGGTTTTCATATTTTGTACTTTGAACCCATGACCAACAATGACAACTGCATAAATCATTGCAACAAGGGCTTATTGCACCAACTTAAAGGAATGTCAGAATTGTATCAGATATTTGCAATAACTTTCCTGGCTTGGAGTGTACATTCTTCTTCCAATTTTTTTTGTTCAAGCTAGATTGAGAACCAGGTTGTATTGGGAGCAAAAAAGTGTGTACTGGGGGTTTTTCATTGTGGACAAAGTTTGATTCTACAGGGGGTTTATGTATTTTAAATTTTTTGTCCTAGGGTTTTATGGGAAAAAGTTTAAAAACAGCAAAAAAGCCTTAAATATTTGCTGAAATAGATTAGATTCAACCTCCAAATTTGTTTTGTGGGAAATTTTCTTAGGGAGCTTAGGGTGAGTTGAGAACTCGTTGAAAGAAAATTTATCAGTGTCTAAATGAGTGAAATTACTTCCTGAAACGCTAAAATAGACTGCTACTACAGCTTTGAATGCCCACCACACGGTGATTTGAATTTGAAAAAGATTTTCCTTTGGCCTCACTGAATGCTAGAAACCTTAGCTGTGAATGTCGAAAATACTATTTTTCTGTGTTGCAGAAGCTGTTGAAAAAATATGAGCATAGTGGGGCTTATTTTGCAGACTGGTAATTATAAGGGGACAGACTGAGGTTTTCATCAGGATTTTTAGTCAAAATTGCTTGGCTGTGAAAACTCAGTTAGTACTTGTGGGCAAGAGTTTGTCCTGTGAGTACTTGCAAGCTAGACATGCTAGCATTTTGAAACCATTTGTTTTGAAAGGTGAGCCAGGTTTGACTCATGAGTCCCAGTCAATCTTGGTGAGTTTTGCTACTTGTTTCCAAGGGTGGGCATGCTTCCCTAGGGCAATGCTGATTGGAAATGTATGAGAAACAAAATTAAACAATCTATAGGATAATCTGAAGGCTATGTAAATCTATCCTTTATAGCAGTTTTATAAGTTCTATTTAAATTTATTATGGGATCCGGATTTGATAAAGTATATGCATGGCAGTTGGGCTTTGGGAGATGGTACTCATCTGTCTGATTATATCCTAATTTATAAACATAGAATGCACTTTCTGTTGTTACCAAATGATTATATTAGACTTCCAATTGACTACAAAATAAATCGAAGCATGCCTGCATGAATATTATAAGGTGGAAAATGATGCCCTGAATGTATACTTAGTTTCAGTGCTAGTACAAGTAGCCAACTAAGAAAATAATGTGTTTTGTAAGAAATCATTCTTCTTTTTTGCATATTTTCTT
>LPNX010245535.1:129539-221262 GCA_001517045.1 Pseudotsuga menziesii
GCATTGGCTTACTTTTATATGGTAAGTAGGTCATTGGAATTACAAATGATATCCATGCATGATGCAATTATTGTTATTGATATTATAAAGATAATTTTAATACAGGTTCTTCTTTGTAGGTCTGTTCCTGGGGAGGTTACACTTTCATAATAAATCTTATTCCAATGCATGTTCTTCTATGTATTGTGACTGGCCGGTACTCATATCGCCTTTACATTGCTTATTCACCTCTGGTAAGTGCACATGCACAAATGGTGATAGTTACAGTAGGTTGACTTGGTATCCATGTATGGTCTCATTTTCTGGTCAGATGTTATTTACAATTTTTGTATACTGAAAAAGTTGTTTGGCTAACAGACCCTGCATATTTATTCATGATAGGATTGTAGATCAGATTTAGCATTCATGCAGATGTAAAATGGTTTGCAGCAGACCGATAGAGAAACATAAGCCCAAACAAATAGAGAAAAGGTAGATCATAGAAGATATTTGAAGGAATTATAACCTGGGCCACCAATGAATTATATCTCAAGAAATTTTTCATCTTAATTTCTAATTAGATTCCGGGAAACCAAAAGAAATCGGGACCAAGATTAGGGGCGTCTACTAGAACGAATTGAAATGGAAATTATTGCTGCTAGAATCGAGGGTTTGAAATAATAATCCATGATTGGAATCATTAAACTGAAGAACAGGTTTCAATTCTCTTCATTTAAAATCGAGCATACTATTAATCTAAAAAGATTAATAGTATGCATTGAATATTCCAAATCAATTTTGTTTCTGAAGTTGTACAATCTCCTAGATACCAAAATGGTGCTTGGATAAAAAGTCCGTGATGGAAAGAAGCAGTTATAAATGGTGTAAGTTTCATTTTTGAACCCTTCTTGGGGAAAACACACTACTGTTTGAGATTGGTACAAATAAACCCTCTCTTATTTTTTTTGACATCATGTGATACATTTTAATTCATAATAAAGTGATTTGCCTAAGGGCACCTATCAAGTGTTTCCCTTTCTTGTGTTTAGTTTTTTTTTTCCTTAGGTAGAAATATAAAGGGGTATAAAAAATGGATACATGCAATATATAGGGAAAATAGGGGTTTTTTAAAATCGACAAGGCATATTGGGAGGGGGTTATAAAAAATGATTTTGGGAGGTATTTTCCAATATTTTTTGAAAATAGGGGTATTGTTTCATATGCCATGAACGAACGTGCTATGGCATGGTTTCACTAAGTGAAGACCCCGTGTGTCATCCTCCTCCTCCTCATCATCATAATTCCATTGCAAATGCTTAAAAATAAAATCAAAGCAAATTTTCAACTAAACCTATCATTGTTTCTCATCATCGTCGTCATCATCATCGTCCTCATCCTCATCCTCATCCTCATCATCATCATCATCACCATCATTGTTCATCATCATTGTCATCATCATCATCATTATCCTCATCGTCATCATCATCATCATAGTCATCATCCTCATCATCATCATCATAGTCATCATCCTCATCATCATCATTGTCATCATCCTTAACATCATCACCACCACCACCACCACCATCACCATCATCATCATCATTGTTCGTCGTCATCATCATCATCCTCCTCCTCCTCATCATCATCATTGTTCCTCGTCGTCGTCATCGTCATCATCCTCATCATCATCATCATCACCATCATTGTTCATCATCATAGTCATCATCATCCTCATCATCACCATCATTGTTCCTCATCATCGTCGTCATCATCATCATCCTCATCATCATCATCATCATCATTGTTCATCATTATTGTCATCATCATCCTCATCATCATCATCATCATCATAGTCATCATCCTCATCATCATTGTCATCATCCTTATCATTATCATCACCATCACCACCATCATCATCATCATCATCATCATTGTTCCTCATCATCGTCATCATCATCATCGTCATCATCATCACCATCATTGTTCATCATCATAGTCATCATCATCCTCATCATCATCATCATCATTGTCGTGATCAACATCATCATCCTCATCATCGTAATCATCATAATCATCGTCATCATAGTCATAGTCATCGTGATCATCATCATCATCATCATCATCATCATTGTTCCTCATCATCATCGTCATCATCATCATCCTCATCCTCATCATCATCATCATCACCATCATTGTTCATCATCATAGTCATCATCATCCTCATCCTCATCATCATCATCGTCATCAACATCATCATCGTAATCATCATAATCATCATCATCGTAGTCATAGTCATCGTGATCATCATCATCATCATCATTTCCATCATTGTTCATCATCGTCGTTTTCGCCATCATCGTCATCATCAGCTTCATCATCATCATCATAGTCATCATCCTCATTATCATCATTGTCATCATCCTCCTCCTCATCATCATCATTGTTCATCATCATCATTCCATTGCAAATGCTTGAAAATAAATTCAAAGCAAAGTTTCAACTAAACCTATCATCATCATCATCGTCGTCGTCGTCATCATCACCATCATTGTTCATCATCATTGTCATCATCATCATCATCTTCATCCTCATCATCATCATCATAGTCATCATCCTCATCATCATCATTGGCATCATCCTTATCATCATCATCACCATCATTGTTCATCATCATCATCATCATCATCATCATCCTCATCCTCATCATCATCATCATCATAGTAATCATCATCATTGTCATCCTCCTCCTCCTCCTCATCATCATTGTTCATCATCATCGTCATGGTCGTCATCATCATTCCATTGAAAATAGTTGAAAATAAACTCAAAGCAAAGTTTCAACAAAACCTATCATCATCATCATCATCATCATCATCATCATTGTTCCTCATCATCGTCACTATTGTCCTCATCATCGTCATCATCATCATCGTCATCCTCATTCTCATCCTCATCATCATCATTGTCATCATCCTCATCCTCATCCTCATCATCATTGTTCATCATCATCATCATCGTCATCATATTCATCATCATCCTCATCCTCATCATCCTCATCATAGTCATCCTCCTCCTCCTCCTCCTCATCATAGTCATCATCCTCATCATCCTCATTGTCATCATCATCATCATCATTATCATCACCATCATAGTCATCATCATCCTCATCATCCTCATCATCATTGTTCATCATCATCGTCATGGTCATCATCATCATCATGTTCATCGTCAACATCATCATCCTCATTATCATAAGCATCATCATCATCATCATCATAATCATCGTCATCATAGTCATAGTCATCGTGATGATGATGATCATCATTATCATCATCACCATCATTGTTCATCATCATCGCCATTGCCATCATCATCATCATCATCATCATCATCATCATAGTCATCATCCTTATCATCATCATTGTCATCATCCTCCTCTTCCTCATCATCATTCCATTGCAAATACTTGAAAATAAAATCAAAACAAATTTTTAATTTAATAGATGCACGCACGCATGTTCAAAACAAATTTTTAACTTAACAGATGCGCGCACGCGTGTTCAAAACAAAGTTTTAACTTAACAGATGTGCGCATGCATGTTTAACACACATGCACTTAGAAGTGCGAGCGCACTTCTAGTGCGTGCGTGTTACATTTTAAACTATGCGCACGCGTGATTTAAATTTATAATTTTGGCGGGCACCTTTTTTCCAACCTACGTGGTGGATGACCTGGCTGCTTTGGTTTTAGGTTCGTGTTGCCAAACCAAGTGGTTTGGACTGTCTTATGACATAAAACATGTTTTGTACCACTTCTCCTATTTCGTGCATGATTTTGCATATGCCATGCTTGTCCACTGCTAATCAAAATTCACACACTTATGTAACTTTGTCTGTAGATTCTGAATATGTAATTTTTATTTAAATCTATTATTTTTTTCTATTTTTTATTTAATTTTAAATGGACTAACGTCAATCTAACACAAAAGGTAGGTTGTTTGCTTCGGCTATAACTTTTTATCGGCTCGCCTATTTAGAAAACGGAAAAGAACCTGCACAAGAAGACACAAAGACCTACATCCTAAAATAAAATATCGTTCATTGACTATGTTAAGACCAAGATGTCATGGACCAACGCTCGACCTTGTCATTTTAGGGCGTCGCTGACTTCCTTAATTAAAGAAAAATATATAACATAAATCAATATGGAAAAATAATGCTGCACTAGACACACCTGTTATATACAACTCTATATAATTTTTTTCACAAAATTCCACCATTTACATACCAAACGAGTGGACCAACGCAAACATATTCATTATTTTTTGGGAAAAAAAGAACATACCAACCTTAGAAGAACCTCGTTTTTTGTGGATTTATACTTAGTTTCCATAAATAAAAGTTATATATTTCGGAAGGTAATTCGATTGTCCACGTTTCATATTCTTACACCATATTCCAAAAAGTTGTGTAGGTACCTCTAATATTGATTTTTGATGTTCATGTTTCTGTTTTTCCAGAAGTCCATTGGAACGAACGCGTCATAAGTGACCAGCATTAGCTTGCACCAGCCCATATGAAATTTTAATTTAATTTTAAAAATTAAATAAAAATTATTTTAAAAATTAAATAAAGGTCATTATTAACAGGTTGCAAATTTAATTTTTTTTATTATATAAAAATTAAAAACTAATTATAAAAATAACATATAATAAAAATTACAATTCAAATTAATTTTAGTTTATTCATTCTTAAAAAACATTTTAGTTTATTTATTTAGAAAGATATATATTAAAATTAATTAATTAGTTTTCTTATTAAAATGCAAGAGAACCTTTTAAAAAAAAAATTGGTATTTATATGTCAACCAATTATGAAAAATATATTTCTATAAATTGAGAGAATTATAATATTTTTATTTATCTATATTTTAGGATTATAATTATTATTTTTTTCCACAATTTCTTAGGTTTGATTTAATATTCAACTTTACTCTAAAATTAAACTTTAATGTTATTTTAACTATTTTAATTTTTTCTTAAAATTTTTAATTAAAAGATATTCTTTATTTTTTAACTTAAAATTAATAAAATTTCTTTAAAATAATTTTTTTATTATATTTGATTGCATCCCAATTTCTCTTTAAATTTAATGTAATCAAATAACATTCAAAAATCAATCATTATTCTAAAATTTATCATTAATTCCAAAATTTTATCATTAATTCCAAAATTTTATCAATATTCCAAAATTGCATCGTTTAAGAGAAAAGAATTTCAAATATCTATTATTCCATGTGAAAGTGGATATGTATATTGGAGTAAGCTAGCTCGGGAGCAATCCTCCCTCATTGGACGGAGGAGGAGCAAAGTTAGCGTTGACTTTGCTCCTCCTCCGTCGGATGGAGGGAGGATTGCTTCCGAGCTAGCTCACTCCATGTATATTTAGTTATTACAAAATTAATCAAAATCATATCTAAATTAATTATTAAACTAAACATGTTTGAGATATGGTTCTATTTGATTTATTGAAAAGCTTTGGGATATCATTTTGGTTTTTTTAAATAACGAAAAAAAGTACAATGCTAAAAAAGGGTTCTCATTGTGTCTAATGCCTAATTTCATTTCATTATAAAGTTGATGAAAATCTATTCTTACTTAAAAATGTTAATTTTATTTTTCACTTTTGACAATTAAACTAAAAATTAAATATCTCTCTTTATCTAGATGGTACATTAATATTCTTCTATTTTCCATTCATTCCTTTTCGTTATAATTTCTCATTAAGTTTAACA
This sequence comes from Pseudotsuga menziesii, assembly GCA_001517045.1. NCBI lineage: Eukaryota > Viridiplantae > Streptophyta > Pinopsida > Pinales > Pinaceae > Pseudotsuga > Pseudotsuga menziesii. The sequence continues at coordinate 135,313 of LPNX010245535.1, forward strand.
TAATCAAATATCATTAATACCATGTATTTATTTCAAATATGCTTAAAATATTAAATAATAGTATTGGTAAAAATTCAAAAAACTAAATAGAAGAGACAAAATAATGAATGTGTAAACAAAATCTTGTGCCAAGAGAAATAAAAAAATGTTCACTTCCTCTTTAAGAGAAAACAACTTTTCACCAAGGAAAAAATACAAAAAAATAACAAAACCCTAACTAGTTGTGGTCCAGTCATTAATGAGAAGACACTAAATATGGGTAGTATTTGATAAAGAGGCCCTTTTTATATTAAATAATCATCCAATAACTAATCTAATGGTCCTATTCAACTAATATGGGTACATATATTAATTTATTGAGTCATAAGTACCCTAAAGTAGGGAGAATAGGTATAACTCCCGCATGCCCTTCGCCTTCAAAAGAACAATTGTATTCAAGGTTTGAGATTGGAAACTGTTGTAAAATTGTTAGCAATTCCTAGGTGCCATCTTTTGCTTGTATATATTTCCATTGCACAATGCTTCTAAGATTGTGCATTAGTGAAATTAACACTTTGGTAGCGAATACTTCCTTTGACCAGAGGCAAATGGACCCTTCTTCATTAATTTTTAACACCCTTCTTTGTCCCCTTATAATTCCATCCCACTACCTTCTTTAATGGGCTTGCAATTGAAGGACTAGATCAATCTTTGAGTGGGTTGGAAGAGCCATTTTGTAGGAAACATATCCAATGCATTGGATGATCTTGTAAGGTGCATATAACCTTTGTGTCGGTTTCTAATGGATTTTATTTTTTGGGAATTTTTATTTATAGTGTTTAAGGTGAAGTAACACATGATTCCATTAAAACAAAAAATCTATGAACAATGTTGGACAACTTATGGTTTCATTTGATTTTGAGCTAGAACCAAATTGTTCTTACGTTTGTGGAGAATGGATTATTTGCTATGAAGTGTGTTATCTATTGCATGAATCTTCGATGTGCTTGTTAAATAGGAAATAAGTAACGATGTTTTTTTTCCATAGATCACTTCATATGGTGCTAGTTTAGTATCTCTTTGATAAGTGATATTGTAGAACCATTCTGGAATGTAATGGCTCATTTTGACTTTACCATTTGAACTACTCATTACATATTTGTATTTTTCTTATTATATATGGAACTTAGTCAGTAGGATGACTTATACCTCATGGAATTATGGATCTACTATTTTGCAGAATGTGTGTGTTTAATATTGTTAACGATGGTTCTTCATTCATTTTATCTCTAGCATGTAAATTTAAATAAGATATTTGGTATGTCAATACTGATTTAAGTTTTATGTTGAATACATGAATGTGATACCAAGTTCATGTCACATATAAAACATTGTTACATTGTTGTTGATTAGTAATGAAGTATGTACATATATCAATGATTTCACAATATTGCATGATCTTGTGTTGTGAGAATAACCTATAGGTTTAAATAATCTAAGTGATAGTTGGACGCTATGATACAAAAATACATCGATGACTTGGACTTGAAAGAGAAATGGTATGCGAGTGAAAAAATATTATTTTTGAACGATTATTCATTCATTACTATGATGTGTGGGAAGGTGCACAATTTCAAGAAGAGCAATTGCCCAAACTACTCATTCGATGACATGAAATCCATAAACAACATCAATGAGACAAATGGGGTGTTGAGCTTATTTCTATCAAGGGGGATAGAGGAATTTCCCACCATTTACCCTTTCAAAGATGGATTTGTGGGAGATTGGGGGGGTGTTCTAATGCATGCTCTGTAAGGTGTGTGATGACGACTAGTAGATACGTGCTAGGGAAGCTTGATGGATGGAATCGACAATTATGCTAATATGGGTTATATTTGGGGTTATGTCAATATAATTGATGCTCCAAGATATTCCAATAGAGGAAGGATATGACGTGGAATATATTTGTGATATAAAATAGATGAAGCACGTAGCTAAGGATAATGAAAAAGTTAATTGTCACACTTTGATTGATTATGTATGATAAATCTCTTCCTTTACCCATGCAATATTAAAATCAATTTACCATGTAGTTTGTTGTAACACCTCGGTTTTGACCCCGTTTTCATTAAATATACATGATACATATATTGTAAATAATCATGGTGAGGAGCTAGAGGAAAAGGCCCCACCATCAATTTGGTTATGCTATGTTTGGACTTGGAATTGTCACCGATGGTATATCGGGACATGCGGCATAATTAAATTGTTGCATCATGTAAATATGCATTTTAATTAAATGAACCCAACCAGCTATGTTCACTGCAACCATATTGAAAAGGGTATGATTTACTAAGGTTAAGGGGGGATGTTAAACCTTGAGCCATGGGGGAAAAGCCATGTGTCAGCCACCCAGTTAATACTCCTTTTGGTAGCTGGGGCAGTTATTGCTGGGAAGTGGTGGGTGGCAGGACTGTCAATCTTTGCCACATGCTCACTCCACCAACCATTTCTATCCACCTTCATGTGGGCAAGGAAAAGGCCACTACGTCATTCCCTTTTGATCGTTGGCTATTCATTCCTCACGCACTGCGGAGATAAGAGGACCCACGATTCTGTATGTGGAGGTTGGTTCGCTCTCCCTTTTCTTTCAGGATTGCTAGTCTGTGGACTGTTCTTCCTCCGGCTAGTGCAGAGTATGAAGGTTTCTATTGTATTATCGGACTATGTATTGTCCCGTCCATGATCGTGAATCGTGGCTGTAGTTTCCTTGGTGAGATGTTTCCCTCTGGGTCACGCGGAGAATCCGTGTTTTCCCTCTCCATTGCCGGCTATGTAAATGTGCCATGGCCCCATTGTTGAGGAGGACTGTTGTTCCCCCCCCCATTTGTTGGTTGAGTTTCCTTTGCATTTTGGGCTACTGTAGGTTCCTGAGGAATCATTTTGGCAATGATAGGGCCAAGAATGATTCAAGGATTTGTCTCCCCCTGTTCAAGCTGTGAAGTGCTTGTTTGCTGCATGCACGTAGTGGTTTATTTTAGAACTGCATTGGAGTGGTCAATGAGGGCCTGATTTACTTGATAAACCTGGTGTGTTTGGGAACCACACAGACAGAGCTAGAGGGTTGGTTTTATTCTCCACAACCCTTGAATAGCACTGGAAGGGAGGTCAGGGTCTGAGGGACTGCGTTGTAGAGAAAGGACCGATTTCCTTGTGTTGGGTGTGTGTGGATGTCCTAGAAGCTAGGATGGTTTTGGTGTAGGTGTCTTTAGCTCTTTAATGAGATCAACAGCTTAGCATTTATCCTTTCCCAACTCCTGGATGGCCTGATAAACCCAACTTGGTTGGCTTGGCTGATCTGTTGTTCGCCTGATAAACCCAACTGTGTTGGCTTGGCTAAACTGTGTGCCTTTGTGGTGTTTTTATCCTTGGATATGTGTAAGCCTCCTAGTTCCTTATTCCTTGGGGAATCATGCCCGGCTCGGGGGTGGTAGCGTTGCTGAGAGATTAAGGAGCACACGGGCCTATGGTTGGGTGGAACGTTGCAGTGACGTAGCTGGTTGTGGGACAAGTTCTTATTGAGATAAGTATTCTTGCCTAACTTGTGTCTACAATCATATTTACCATTGATGAATGATGATGTATATGTTGAGTGCTGAATTTTATACGAATGCATGTTGTTTGCTTCCACTATGTATATGAATGATTAATGCATCATAGTAGGTTTTATGTTTTTAAGTATCATGTTTCAGCATTATATGTATGTATGTTCATGTTCATGGGGCTAGATTCCCGGATGATTTGATTTATGGTAGCGTCCTATTCGCCGGTCGGAGGGTCGGGGACGTTACATTTGTACTAAGTTATTGGGAAGTAATTGTCAATGAAAGGATTGTGATTTGATCATGTTAATTAAATAGTATTATTAATTATTAATTATGATTGGATTGTGATTAATGATTAATCGTGTTTCTAAGTATGCTAAGTATGCTTATTAATAGGATTATTGATTATTAATTATTAATCTTATTTATGAATTATGATTAATCATGTTGACTAATGATGCTTATTACCCCAGATGAGGGTGCCTCGAGGCAATGCAATGTGGAGGGAAGATGGACTTGGCTTTAATTGCCACCTATCGTAGATGTCACCATCTCCCTTATAAATATGCATACCCCCCCTCCCCTTTGGGAAGGTGTTCCAACCTGAACAACACTCACTCTATACTTCAGGTCACCTCACACAGAATTCAGCTTGGATGGCTCTTTCCACGCAGCAAGGAAATTTATTGGTCGTCGTTGTTAGAATTGGCCTCCTGGTCACCATGCTCGATTGCTTCGGACAGTTGTTTCTCGAGCAGCAAACTATTTCTTGCTGATTTTTTGGTTGCTCCATCATCATTTGGACTTCCATGAGTCTGGAGAAATTCAAGGAAAAAAGAACACCAACCAGAGAATCCACTCATTGACAATGTTGCTCAGACTCAGGGTCACTCCTCGAAATGGTAGTAGCTCTAGGGGAGAAAGAAGTAGGGCGACGTTGTGGCATTCCATCTTCGTGTGCAAAGTGGTGTATGAATCTGTAACATCTCCAAAATTCGTAAAATAAAATAAAAAATTAAAAGATCTAACTGCAATCATAAAGGATAAATAAATCCAAACAATTTTTAACTTGTGTTTAGTCTTGATTCCATTGAACATAAATGACATATTACGACAACATTATCGTGCGACTTAACATTATGATGACACTACTTTACTTGTCATCAAGTTATGAAAGAATGTCATGTTTAATTCCCATTGTTTACAATTGGTATAATTATTGGTTATGTTCTAGATTACTTGTTAACCTTACTATGAAGTTAGGAGGATAGATTCCATGGTCTTACTTAGCTCTCTAGCTAACGCAAAACTACTATCTAATCTTTTTACAGGTACAAAACCAATTAGATATTTCCTTGAGGTGATAACACCCCATGAACCTAGCTAAAGGTAAACAAAGGCTTTACTAAGCTTAAGGGGGGACAAACTATCCTAATACAAAAGCACCATAGTGCTTAACTAAATACATAGAACAAGCATAAGCACTACAACTATGGCTTCCATGGTCCAAGTTCGACGGTTTAGAAAACTATAGATATTTGGGTTGACACTTTGACTTTTAAGTGACATGGTACCGGGCCATGTGATGGATTTAACTCCTGTATGTGGAAAGCATGTAAATCAATTCATAAAAACCTAGGGGTTTTAGTGTTCCTTAATTTTTGTTACCTGTCTTGTTGCTGCGTTATTTGGTCTCTGCATAGTAGTGAAGGGGAGAGAGGGAGAGCCAAGCTCTCAGCATCCAGGCCCTCGGCCTCACACTCTCGACTTCGTATTGGCACCAATCTTGTTGTAAATAGTTGGATCATCGCCTGCAACTTAATTTTTATCTCTGTAAATGCTTGGAGGACTGTCTACACTAATCCATTGCGCCGTCCACTTCTTCGAAGGTAAATGCATCCAGTTAAATTGATTTATTTTTGTTATTCTCCTTTGAACATAGTTTTTAAGTTGAAAACAAATAACCCTGCGTTGTTGCAATGCATGAGGTTTTTGTTGGGTTGTTGCGTGGACAAGAGAACCGGTTCTCTGTCGCTGGGCATGTGGTCAGGTAAGACCTAGAACCTCCATCCTTTCTCTTGTGAATTCGTTGGTTAAGTCTCTATTTTGTTGTGGCTAGGACCACAAACTCTAGAGTTTGAAATTATTTTATGCGTGTTCTTTTCGTTAAACTGGAATCCCTCTTTGGTTCTTGCTTGAGGCACTTACACAAGGTTTGTAAAGGGATTCCTTCTGATTGTGGATTCGAAGGAATTGAAATGCAGTATTTTTAAGTTTGTTATGGATTAAAATTTAGAGTCTTTTCTTCCAAAGGGTTTGAGCGTTACATATAGTCGTTGCTCTGAATTTCTAATTATTTTGATTTTGAAAAGGAAATTCCGTGAGAGATTTTTCATTGTAATTACACAGTCGGTTGGATTCAAACACTTTATAATTTTTGAAAGTATTTTGACTAGATGTTTGTCTTTGTCTTTGATCTTAACTCTGTAATTGGGATATAAAGTCGTTCTTTATTGTTCTTCGCACACTGTAAATTTAATAATGTAAGTTCTAAATTTTTCCTTTTTTAAAGTTTTAGGCCATAAGGCTACTCAAATGCTTGGTTCAATTCTTGACAATAAAATAATATTTTTCTCTTATGAGGCATGAGGCAAAAGAATAGAATTTAAGCCACGAGGCATTGACATAGAAATCAATAAGACTGTAAGCACGATTATAATTTGGGGTTAATGGTTTTATTAACATTATTTTGAGAAATGGATAATACAATAGAGAACTAAAATGAATTATGACTTGCCACAGAGGGTTGTGTCTTGTCAATAGAACTCTAGAAAAATAGTGTTAAGGTTTCTTCTTTGGAAAATTTAATCTGTTTTAAGCAAATATTTTAGGGCCGTGAGGCCACTATCTAATGTACTCTAATGAAGCTCTGCAATCATTTAAGTTTTGATTATTATTTATATAATTAATATGGTTTGAGTCATAAGGCTTTGTTAATGAATTCCTAGTTTTGATTGTAGTTCAGCGTTAATATTTTTAAACCCTAGCTGTAAAATACCTACCTTCATCTGTCGAGGGGTTACAAGGTTTGAACCCTTGACTTGTTTGTTCTTTAACTTAAAGGTTGATTAAATTTTTTTTTTTTAGATATTTATACTTTACAATCTATAACTTGGAAGATAATGTTTTATTTAATAAGTAACACTATTATATATATATATATATATATATATATATATATATATAGGATAATAGATATCTGTGAACTTATATCAATTCTTGTATAGGTTTTGGTTTTATTTCTTAAACCCTAGTTTTTAACTTTCTGAATACTTCTTGACCCTTTCAGATGTAATGGAAACTTTCTGTAACTCTGATCTTAAGCTTACTTTAAAAGACAGAAAACTAGAAAGGAATAAATAAATCATACTAGCTATATGAACCCGTTTAAATACTAAGTGATACTGTATGGAAGGTTCCAAACTCAGGCTAGAATATTTGTAATCTAATTAGAATTTAGATATATATACGAAGTAAGAAATATATGGAAGGGAATTCCTTGCTTGACAACAATTATCCTAAACTATGACTGAAAATGATTGAACTTAAAGAAAAATAGAATAATGAACTCATAAAACTGATTATAACTTCATAGGAAATATCTGCTAAATTTCTTTTATAAAACCGTTTTATTATAATGTAGTTACCATTAATCTCTGTAGAAAACTAAGGCATACTTCATAAAACAATAATACAAAAATATGATCTTTTTAAGTTGTCCTAATTGAAAAAAAAAAAGTCACTAGTTTATAAAATCCACCAACAATTATAAACTTCGAGATGCAGATTAAAATGAAATTACAGATAATAACAAAACATCTTAGAACCTGGATAAATTGTAGAAGGGGGGAAACCACCCAAAGGAGACCGTTCCTCCCAATAGTCTCCTGAAAGCAGCCAATATCACTTGCTTTAAGACCCCTGAGCTTGTTCACTGAAACACTAGGGTGAAGATGCTGTGTAACATCCCACACATAAATCTATGAAATTTAGCGCTCAATAGCAGACTTAATTCTCAGCAATTTAACTTTATCTATCCCCTCATCGAATTTCCTTGTGTTCGTGACTTTTTAGTTTGCAACAATAACAAGGCTCTATCACTTGGAATAAAATGTAATGAGCCTCCTGCTAAATTCGATGGTATTTATAATATTTCCTAGGTCTTTGGGTCAGTTTTGTAATTAAATGAGCCACCTGCTCAATTCCTCCTCTCAGAGAACATGCCCACAATTTTAGGTATTTTGCTTCCTGTAACAGCTAGAAAATGAAATGCTATTGCTGCCACTTGTCATTTACCCTTCTACAACTGCTCATTCCTCCTAGTGGGTCAATGAACACTCTCTCAACAGTCTCCTTTGGATAGGTGTCTTTCCATTTAACTACTTAATTAAATAGATATTCAATTACAGTCATCATTGACCAACTTGCTCATAAAAACTTTACAATAACTTATAGCATAATGTTTTGTCAAAATGAAAAAAAAATAAAAATTATTTTTCAGCTCTAGTTGGGTTATAATCACCCCCCCTTAAGTTCAACATCGTCCTCAATATTCCTTAATTTTCCTCTGAGTCTTCCTGAAATAGCATTGGATATGTCTCCCGCATATGACTCTCCAATTCCCAGGTTACTTCATTTGGACTGAGGTGTTTCCATTTCACTTTTACCTGTCCAATGGTGTGATTCCGAAGAAAAATTTCCCTCCTGTCGAGAATACAATCCGTTGCCACCTAAAAATTTGCTTCAGGTTCTACCTGAATAACATTCCAATCGATCACATGAGTAGCATCATGTACATACTTTTTCAATATATAAATATGAAATACATTATTTATTCTAATATTAGGTGGAAAATCTAACTAATATGCCAGTGGTCCAACTCGTGCCAATATTTCAAACAGTCCACAATACTGGGGTGTTAATCTAACACAACTCCCCAACTTAAATGAGCTCTTTCTAGGTTTTACCTTAACAAATACATGCTCACCTACTTGGAATTCTTTCGGAGCTATTTTAAGGTCTGCATGACTCTTTTATTTTTCTTGTGCAGTTTTCATATTGCTTTATACCTGTTTCACTATTAGTTCCACTTCTTTTAACAAGTCAGGTCCTAACATCAACCTGCCAACCGAATTACTCCATCAAATGGGAGTTTTAAATTTCCTACCATACAATATTTCAAAAGTGACTAAGTTTAGTTGAAGCTTGATAATGATTATTATACACAAATTCGACTAAGTGCAAATAATCTTCCCATTTCTTGGGATAGTCTCTAACATACATTCGTATCATGTCTTCTAGAACTTGATTGCCTCTTTTTGTTTATCCATCCGTTTGCGGATGATAAGAAGTAATGAATTTTAATTTAGTAACTAGTCCTTTAAACAATGACTTTCAAAAATTACCAGTAAACTTAGGATCTGTGTTATAAATTATTACCTTCGGAATTCTGTGCAACCGAAAAATTTATTTCATAAAGATATCAGCAATGTTAGCATCTTTATGAGTAGTTTTAACATATATAAAATGTGTTTCTTTGCTTAGTTTGTCCACCACTACCATTATAGAATCATGTTATTTTTTATTTTTAGGCAATCCAGTCATAAAATCAAGACTAATAATTTTTCATTTCCAATTTGGAATTGGCAGTGGTTGCAAAAGATCTGTTGGGTGTTGATTCTCAACCGCTAACTTGTTGACATTCTATACACCTATCTTTATATTCAGCAACGTCATTCTTCATATTAAGACATTCTATACACTTAGCTTTATATTCAGCAACTTCATTCTTCATATTAGGCCAAAAATAATATTTCCTTAGCATCGTTATCATATTTTGATACCCGGGTGTCCGGAATAAGGACTTTTATGTACCTCATTTAAAATCAACAATTTAATTTTTGGTATGTTAGGTACATAAAGTTTGTTTTTATGCAGCATTAAGCATTTCCCATTTAAACTGCAATTTGTTTTTACATTTCCAGATTCATTATCAATTATTTTTTCTCTTCGATTTTGGTATTCCTTGTCCATTTTTATCCCTTCTTCCAATTTATCATCTAATTCTATTTTGCAACTGCTAATGGAAGCTATAAAATTCATTATTGCAATTTTGCTTAAGGAATCAACCACTTTCTTTTCATTTCCTCTGATGTGTTTGATCTCAAAATCGTATTCGTTGAGGATAGATAACCATCTAGCTTACCTTGCGTTCATATTTTGTTGATCAAACAAATATTCCAGGCTTATGTTATCAGGAATTAATAAAAATATTTTTAACGGTTAGATTATGGCGCCACACTTTCAGATCATGAATGATGGACGCCAACTCTTAATCATATATTGCATAACCCATAATTCCCATGAATGATCGTACATCCATGACATCTTTGGGAACATGCCATTCCATTATTGCTTTTATTTTATCCAGGTCTACTGATATTCCCTCCTTCGATATCACGTGACCTAGATATTGTATTTTATCTTTAAATAGTTCACATTTACTGAATTCAGCATACAATTTATGATGTTCTCTCAGAACATGTAGTATTATCTGCAAGTGTTCATTATGTTCTTCTTTCGTTTTTGAATAAATTATATGTCATCTATGAATACGACTACAAATTTATTTAAGTATTTACTTAAGACACTGTTCATTAAGCACATGAAAGTTGTTGGAGCATTTGTTAGCCCAAAGGGCATAACTAAAAACTCATAATGCTAGTATCGGGTTCTAAATGCAGTTTTAAAAATAGATACATCTGTAATTTTAACTTGATGATATCCAGATCTCAAGTCTATCTTTGAGAATATTGTTTCTTCGCATATCTAATCAAATAGATCATCGATGTCGAGCAAGGGATATCTATTTTAAATTGTCATTTTTTTAGTTGACAGTAGTCTATACATAAACTTAGTGTACCATCTTTCTTTTTAACGAATAAGACAGGTGCTCCCCAAGGGCATACACTTGGTATTATATAATTCTTGTCTATCAGTTCTTGTAGTTGTAGTTTTAATTCGTTAAGTTCTAATATGTCCATTCGATGAGGAGACTTTGAATTAGGTACAACTCCAGGTACTAACTCAAAAGTAAAATCAAGATCTCTCTTTGGAGGTAATCATGGAATTTATTCCAGGAAAACATCTGAGAAATCTTGTAATATTGAAATATCATCGAATTTCAGCTTATATTCTTTATCCATGTGATCGTTATTTATTATATGTACAGCAAAAACTTTACATCCTTTCCTTACAGGATTTTTCATTTGTAATGCTGAGATTTTTCTAACAGAAACCTTCCTAGGTATCCCTTTGACGGTAATTCTTTCTCCTTTATCGTTTAAACAGGTAAATGTTTTCTCAAAACAATTTAAAACTACTTGATGTCTTTCTAGCCAATCCACCTATTAAAACACCATGAGACCCTAACGGTAACACATTTAACTTTACTTGAGTTTTGAACTGACTCATAAACATTTCACAGCTTTCAACATAATTAACTACTTTTCTTTTGGTTCCTGTAGCTAACTGAATCAACCAAGACTTTTTAAACGTTTTCAAATATAAATTGCATTTTTCTGCTGTGTTAGGTGACACATTTCCACCATGAAGGTTTGATGATCATCCTGTCGATTCTCCAATGCTGCATTAATTTTGGGCATTTCATTTGCTATGTCACCAACTATTGCTTCCTCCTAAATGGTATGCACATTGCTGTAGTTTCTCCTTCTGTTCGGATAGTCCTTTGCATAGTGAGGTCCCTCACATTCCCAACACTTTACAGGTTCTTTATGTTCATTGTTTTTAACATAATTATTAGGCATGTCTCTGCCTTTTGGTGTTGTAATGTTTTACTGTGTTTTACCTTTAAAATATGTTGCTTGATAATTATTCTTAAAGAAATTCCGAGAATTATTCCTGAAGCTTTTGTTTGGCCTAAAATTTGTCTTTTTTTATCAAAGTTACTTGTTCTCGTATTCTTCCAGTTATGTATGCTTTTTTTATTTTTACTTTTTTCGTAACAGAAGTTATCTTTTCTCATTTCCTCTTCAAGGGTCTTTGAATTATTAAATTCAATTCTGCCCTTGAAGCTAGTAGGAAAACAACTTAGAAACCTGTGTATCTTAGGATTTTCATCAATTATATACGGTACCTATATTAATAAAATTAAAAATTTACTACTTAATTCTTTCATTGACATTGAACCTAGTTTAAGTTCATAAAACTCTGTAGCTCTTTCTTCATAATATTGCTCAGATAAGAATTTTCTTTTGAAGTATTTTTTAAAGACTCTCGAGTTTATTTGTTTTTCTTTAAGGTTTTTAACTCTTTTTATGCCACTCCACCATATATAAATATTTCTGGTTAGGTTGTAGATAGCCATATGGGCCTTCAATCTATCTGAGTAGTTCTAAATCTAAAAATATTTTTTCATACCCGATAGCCAAGTCTCGGCTTCTTCACATTTTTCCACTTCTCCATTAAACATTGGAGTTTTTATCTTTTTAAATTCTCCTAAAATCTCTTCATATGGTTTATACTTCCTCTTGCTGGGACCACTTTCGTGAGTCACTACTTTCACTTGAGTATTTATACTTTCCTTTGTGCAGGTATATCTGCTACTTACTTGTCTTGTGGAAAGGCATGCTTGTCAGGGTAAATAGATGCCATACTTCCCTTCCTAATGATTCATAAAGAAGTTTTATTAGCCTTTATATTATAAGAAAGCACCGGAGGATGGATGGTTGAGTTGCTAAGGAATCGTTGTCGTAGCTTCCCCTTGCTCCTGCAGATGGTCCTGATGAGGGAGTATCTTTAGCAAATATCGTTTAACTCCGAATTGATTTATTATGGTACGACATCAGAAAGCCTCATTGGATGGCTTGAAGGAGGGACGGATGGAACAATTTGGAATTAAATGAAAATAATTCCTAAAGAAGATTTACTTTCACTGCCATAAAATTTTAATTTCTTACCTTTATGTTTATATGATACTTTTGAACCAAGTTCAATTTCATGTTCCTTTCTTTTATCTTTTCCTTGTGTATTTTATCTAGTAATATATGATTTAGTTCCTCCTGAGCTCTTATAATTCTTTTGTTATCTTCCTTTAACGTTTGTAGTTCAGCTCTCAAATATTTTACTATTTGAATTAGTTTTTGAGGGTTGATTATATAACTCCACATATATGTTATCTGGATTATGGTGATGGGATCCATCTTCGGTAGATGCTTCAACTCCTTTCATTTCCTGCAAAATACAAATTTATATTTCTATACAGAAATAGTTTTAAAACATGATTAGTATATTTCGTTTTCTATTCTACATGCGAGTGAGACAATCTTCAGGCCTAGTGTTTGGAAACTCTCTCTGATACCACATGTAACATATCAAAAATTCGTAAAATAAAATAAAAATAAAATATCTAACTGCAATTATAAAGGATAAATAAAACCATACAATTTTTAACTTACATGTTTAGTCTTGATTCTATTGAACATAAATGGCATATTACGAAAACATTATGGTGTGACTTACCGTTATGACAACACTACTTTACTTATCGCCAAGTTATGAAAGAATGTCATGTTTAAAATTCTCATTGCTAGAAGTTGGTATAATTATTGGTTATGTTCTAGATTACTTGTTAACCTTAATATGAAGTTAGTAGGATGGATTCGATGGTCTTACTTAGCTCTCTATCTGACGCAAAACTACTATGTAATCTTTCTGTAGGTAAAAAACCAATTAGATATTGCCTTGAGGTGATAACAGACCATGAACCTAGCTAAAGGTAAACAAAGGCTTTACTAAGCTTAAGGGAGGACAAACTATCCTAAGCCAAAAGCACCATAGTGTTTAACTAAATACATAAAACAAGCATAAGCACTGCAGGTATGTCTTCTATGGTGCAAGTTCGACAGTTTCGAAAACTATAGAGATTTGGGTTGACGGTTTGATTTTTATGTGACACGATACCAAGCCATGTGATGTCTTTAACTCCTCCAGCTAGAAAGCATGTAAATCAGTTCAAAAAACCATAGGGGTTTTAATGTTCCTTATTTTTTGTTACTTGTCTTGTTGTTGCATTATTTGGTCTCTGCATAGTAGTGAAGGGGAGAGAGAGAGATCTGAGCTCTCCGCTTCCAGGCCTGCAATCTATAGGCCTCATACTCTCGACATCGTATTGACACCAATCTTGTTGTAAAAAGTTGGTTCATGGCTTGCAACTTAAGTTTTTTCTTTGTAAATGCTTGGAGGAATGTCTGCAATCCATTGCGTCATCCTCTTCTTCGAAGGTAAATTGCTCTATTTAAAGTTATTTCTTTTTGTTATTCTCCTTTGAATATAGTTTTAAAGTTGAAAACAAATAACCCCACATTGCTTTGCTTTCCTTGGTCATATTGCTTCTTCCTCCATTCATATGCATAATGACCAATTTTTTTATAGTAATGACATTGAATCTTTGATTTATCAAACCTGTGACCACTTGGTTGACTTGGGTTCTGATTCTGTCCTCTACTAGCAACATCTGTAGGACTACTGTTGTGCCCTCCTCTAGAGCAGTTTCTTCGTCTGCCTCTGGAATTATTTCTTTCCATGCCTCTTCCATGGCTTATAGATGATTGTGCTGCAAATGCACCTTCCAATGATGTTTGTGTTCTGTTGAGCCTGTGTTCATGATTGATGAGTGAAGCTTGCAACTCATCAATGGTAAACGTTGTCATGTATGTGTGTTCTTCCAAGGTCACAACCAAGGATTCAAATATTGGGGGAAGACTTCTAAGAATTTTCTCAACCACCTTTTGGCGTGTTCTCGTTTCTCCGTGAGATTTCAGTTGATTTATCAAACCAACAACTCTGGTATAAAATGAGTCTATTGACTCTGAATCTTTCATGGATAGAGATTCAAAATATCATTTCAGAATTTGCAATTTTGAAGTCATGGATCAGCCATTAATTAATATTTCCAGCAATATCGGCGTTATGTGTTATCTATTTTAAGAAAAAGGTTTAGGTTATGGAAACGTTAACCTTTGCAAAGTTGAATTGTAAGGAGTTTTGGACCTTTTAAAACTCCGGACTTATTAAATGTAGAACATTAACGTTTTGTTCTCACATATTTTTTATATCGCAAAGGTTTTGACAGGTTTACCTCTATAAATAATTGAAAACTTAAAAGTATTTACAAAATTAACATAATTTCATATTTTAACATTATTTGTGAAACATAAATTGATCTCATCATCCTCACTTTCACTTACTATTGTATTTTGAAGTTTTAAATAAAATAAAAAAATATTGTTTTGATGCTATATTTTGTTTTTATAATCTAAAAAGATTATTAATAATTCATTTCTCACCGTTGTTTAATTGAACAAAAATTAACGTGATAGTCTTCACTACTTTGAGATTACTTTTGTTCTTGTAACTTTTAAAGAAAAGTAGTAAGTTTTTTTAATTGTTTTGATTTAATAACTTGTTTTTATATTTAAAAAAAAATAGATAGAAATTTGTTTAAATTATTATAATTTTAATTGTACAGCATGAGTGCCTGATGGTTAAGAGCATGTGTTTCCTCTTAGGAAGTCACAGGTTCAAATCTAGAGGGGGTAGTGTATGTACACCTATGTAGACTTAGCAGTTAAATCGTTGCATAGAGAGGGGTCCCTTGTCCCACAAACAAGGGGGTCTCATACACCAATTTGGTGTCTCGCTTGGCGGTGACCTTAAAAACAGATTATTATTCTTATTATTATTATAAAATGACTAGAATTATAAATATTTTAAAATTTACATTAAAATTTATCTAAATATAAATAAAATACTAAATCTGATATTTATATAAACTTAAGAAATAAAATATTTAATAAAAAATAGCTTAAATTCTTTCATCCCAAATAAATAGAAAATACAACGTTGATAAACAATAACCTTGATAATCCAGACACTTTGTGCTGGGGTTGGACATAGAATTGACTTTGTCGGCCGACGTTGTTGTATTCCAATTAAGAAATTTTAATCTGACATAAATCTTCTTCATTTATTGTGAAAGCCTTCTGTGATCAAGCATGCATGGTCTCTGGTTAGGTTTTTTTATTAACTTTTTTTTGTTTTTTTAGCTCTTATTTCTTCATCTTGATGGGAATTTTTTTGGCTGTAGTTGAGTAAAATTTAACTTGAAATCGATGCTTTGGTATATGTAAGATTTGTTGTTACACCAAAATTTGATGTTGATAAACGTTTAAAACCCAGCACAAAATCCTATCACCGAAATATTCCCAAAACATTTATACCATAAAGTTGTATAAATACTCCATAAAGTTGTACTGATACTCCAACAATACAGTTCATAACAAGAAAATTGTTTGGCATAGAAAACACCAATTCAGATAGCCTTCACGTGGGAACCAAACTCCAGCAAGCACATGGATGATCCTGATGATGTAGTTCATATAACAATGACTTATCATCCATGAATAAGGGTGCACAACTCTTTCCTTTGAATATATTGATACACATCCAGTTTGTAGCCACCGTTCTAGCGTTATTATTTCTTTTAATTAGGCACACTTCAGGCTTCTCTCGAGTTGAGTTATACCTACATTATCTTTCCAAAGCGTTGTTTGAAAGTATAGACTATGGTTTTAACCTTTAAGCTCTTGGAAGTTGGTACAAGAATACCTTGGCAATAATTCTGGAAGCCTTGTAAAGTTGGAATTAAATTCATTGTTCACCATTGTTCCACCGAAACACTCTACACTCTACTGTAACTACAAATTTCTTTACTATACTATAAACTTATTTACTATATATCTTTTTTCAAAATAATATTATTATGTTATGTTATGATGATAATTAACCTCTAAAGTGATCAATTTTGGTATATAAAATCTTAATAAAAATAATAATTGATTTACTTTAGAATCTTATTCTTGTGCACAAAAAAACTTGCCAAAAAGAACTACACCCAACTTCTCTCTTCCTAAATTATAAGATGGTGAACCCTGATCTCCATTAAATTCTTGAATTCTAAGTTTATATGCATATTGTTAGGTCTGCTCAATCATAATGGCAATGAAAGATTGACATTTGTGTATTGTTTGAATTCATGTCATATGCCTAGCCTCCTCTTGGTTCAAACTCACATTGCAGAGTTTTTAGCCGAGCCCTATAAAGAAAATATTGCGACTTGGAAAGTTTGGAGGCCACTTCTCCCCTTCTGGGTTATATTCAATTTTTTTTTAAAGAAAAGTGGTTACAGTTAATTCAAAGCGTTTAGCAAGAAATTGTCATTTTTTCTGAGCTATGTCTTCAATTCCAGTAAACGATAAAAATAAAAATAAATCAATTATGAGGTAATTTGATATGTTTTACAACGAGGATGATTTGTTTGACAGTCTTACATTGATGCTTTTTCTAACTTTAGAATGAAAACTAGCCGATTACAACCATTCATCTTATTATTTCTCCCTCCATTTCTTATTCCCTTCCCCGAATCAGTGTTTCCATCATCAGTCATTCAGTTAGTTACCTAACTAGTTGATCTTCAGAGCAACTGCCATATGGTTCACATCTTTTTCCTGCTTGGAAGTAACAATAATAATACAGGTCCAGGATCATCTACCACTGTAGGCAGCCTTCTTCCAACCATTGTTGTTCCTAATGCAATTTTTGTAGCTTGAGATCTAACCATACACTCATGCAGTGTCTCTTCTTATTCTCTCCATCCTGGCACCATTTCTAGAAGCAAGGCAACAATGATCTATTTTATCTTCTCGTCCAGCTTCCACCGACACCTCCACATTTTTTTTTTCCAAACCAAAAATATATGTTTTACATTTATGTTCAAACCCATAACCTTTCACCTTTCTATTAATATTTTTCTAACTGCCATAATTCAAAGTAAACGAGTAATCAATTATTTTATGAATTATCTCTCTTTAAATTATGAATGATTATTAATTTAATCATTCTCACTCCAAAATCATTTTATGAATTATCTCTCTTTAAATTATGAATGATTATTAATGATTCTATATCGATTTATATATATTATTTTGTATTTTTCCATTTTTAATTTAATGTAAAAAATGAAAAATAACGATAATTATGGATATTCTGATAAGTTTTTCATAGCAATTATTAGTGGTCATGCGGATATTTACTAATGGCGTGTACAAGAGCGTTGAACAGTGAACGAATGTCCATCTGTGGTTTTAACAATCCTTCTGGAGACCAAAAAAAAAAAGAAGAAGAAGAAAGTGGGACCTGTAAAGAAGCTTATCAACAATTGCAACCCTCCATTGTACAGATCTATGACATTTAATGAATATAGGAAGTTTATACTAACAGATGGAACCAAAGGAAAGGTATATATAAATTCGATTACTACCTGTAAGCAAGGTTCAGATGAACTGTAAACAGAAGTATAATATAGATCTATCTTTTATGCGATAACAGCGATACCTGTAACTATTATTTTAGTAGGATTTGTTAGATAATGTAGGAAATATATTTTTAGAAAACAGCTTCTATGCTGTAGAATCTGATCCATTGCCGTGGAGAAGCTGAAAGTTAAAAGCTTAGAAGAAATTGCTGCTGGTAAATTATTTTTTTTCCCTCACTTGAAGAAATTGCTGGAGTAGAGATCGCAGCAGGTTTCCACGTGATTAGATATCGCTGCAGGTTTCCACGTGATGAGATGAGATCACAGTAAATTTTTTTTTTAACAAAGCTGAGGAGATATCTTTCCATTTTTCCTTACAGTGTAAATTCATTTTTTCTCACCTGTAAATCGGCTGAGTGAAGGGGCTGAGTGAAGGGTGTGCCCTATAGGCGCCTCCAGGAGGCAAAATAGAGCGCCGGATGGCGCTACTGTAGAAGTTGTAAGTGCGCCGACAGAGCTGATCTAGAGGTGAATTACAGCCATTTGGACCAGCGCCCGATCAGGCCCAAGCGCCCCGTTATTTGGTTGATTTGACAATGAAGAGGTGAGTCAGTATATTTTTTCCCTGTCTCATTGAAATTATTTGCTTTTCAGTTCTATTCAAATGGTGTCTCTAGTGGACTTATATTTTATGGAAGCATCAAAATTGACCAAGGAGAATTATGTAAATTGGAAATTCAAGCTAATTGAAGTCTTGATTTATGGCCAATTGTGAAAGAGAATGAATCTTAGATTGGAATTCGTGAGAAACCCAACCAAAAGTGTTGACTCGTATGTGACAACATAATACATCACATGACAAATTGAAAGACGTCCAAAGATACATGGGACAAACTGAAATGTTTGTATGAAACGTTTGACTCTAATAGAATCTTGTTTTTAAAGACTAAATTATTGTCTATCCAGATGGATGTGAATGAAACGTATGGCTCTAATAGAATCTTGTTTTTAAAGACCAAATTATTGTCTATCGAGATGGATGTAAATGAAACTATGAATAAATACCTCTCCTGCATCAAAGACTTCAAAGATAATATGGGTGACTCTAGGTGAAAAAGTATCTAGTAGTAATCTGGTATCTATCACAATAAAAGGTCTTTCGCCAAATTACAAAGTGTTCATCTCGGCTCTTGTAGCAAGACAAACCCCTCCTACATTTACAGAGCTCGACGGAATCCTGATACAAGAAGAAGAGCGAATGAAGATTTATGAGTTGGAATCTCAATCCGCAGATCACTCATGGCAAGAGGTAGATACCCACACAAAGGGAATCACTGCAAGTTTCATGCAAGACACAGAGGTATGTCACGCAATGACTCTAGTGCTAATAAAGATGTTGTATGCCATTATTGTGGCAAATCAGGTCATATAGCTAGAGATTGTTTTAAAAAGATAAACAATGACTCAAACAACAGATACATAAAACATAATGAAAATTATGTTAGAAAAGACACCCCTGATTTCAATGGATTTAAAAACCTAAGACTCTTTATATCTAAACATGCTTTTTATGGTGAGACGGATGATTGAAATGCATGGTTCATAGATTTGAGTGCATCTGCCCACATGTCCTGTAATAGAGTCTGGTATGATGAGTATTATGAAAAGTTTGATGGCACACACATCTATTTAGGTTCAATAATAGGTCTTACAAAGTCCTAGGTTATGGAGCGATAAGTGTTAACCTATGTGATGGACATCTAAATAGATACATAATGTGATGTATGTCCGAGGCACCAAAAAGAATCTAATATATGTTTCTGATAATGATATGAAAGTTCATTTTGATAAATATAAGTGCCATGTCAAAGATGTCCAAGATCATTACAGGGTTATAGTGATAGGATCCAGAATCGGTGGATTGTACAAGCTGGATGCAATTAAGGGAAACCATCATGCACTAACATCATCAGCTATTTCAGATGTCGAATTATGGTATCAAAGGTATGGACACCTCAATCATAATGATCTCATGTTATTACAGAAAAAGTCAATGGTTGAGGGTCTTTCTGTCATTAAAAATGATCATATTGAATGTGTTGCATGTGCACTTGGAAAACAACACCGAAATGAATTTCCTAACCATGAAGAGAAGAGACAAGTTGAACTCCTTGAACTAATACACACTGATGTATGTGGGCCTAGGCAGACCAAATCACTTGGTGGTGCATGGTATTCTGATATTTGTTGATGGCAGATCGAGGTTCACATGGGCTTACTTCATTAGAAGGAAAATCGATGTCTTCGAATACTTCAAGGAATTCATAACCAAAGTTGAGAAGCAGACAGGTAAATACATTAAAATCCTCAGATTGGATCAAGGTGGTGAGTACACTTTTGGAGATTTTAGAAGATATTGTATAGAAAATGGAATCCAACAGCAATCGCAATCACTGATACATCTCAACAAAATGGTATTGGTGAAAGGAAACATAGAACATTGGTGGAATGTGCTCGCAGCATGCTCCAAGGTAAAAAAATTCCAATGGCCTTTGGGCTAAAGCAATTAACATTGTTGTTTACTAAAAAAATAGGAGTCCAACAAAGAAATTAGAACTTCAAACCCCCTTTGAAGTATTTCATGGCTACAAACCTGAAATTAGTCATTTAAGAATATTTGGTTCTAGGGATTTTGCATACATACCTAAAGCTGACAGAAGGAAATTGGATGTAAAATCCATTGAAAGTATCTTTGTTGGCTACTGTGATGATGAGAAAGCATACAAATTGTTTAATCCTAGTTCACACAAATTGATTTCTAGTAGAGATGTTATATTTCATGAAAATACATATATGTGTAATAGGATGAATAATGCTGATGAAGATTTGATCCCAGATGAGCATGTTAGAATAGATAAAATTCTTCAAAAAGTTTAGGATCACTAGCAGGTGCAAGAACAAAAGCAAGTTCAGGAACATGAATCAAGCATGAGTGATACTACCTCAGATGATGAAACAACAGAAGATAGAAGAATCATGGATGAAACTCCAGCAGGTACTCTAGCACGTAGAAGGTCAACTCGACAAACTCATCCTCCAGTAAAGTTTAGAGATTATGCCTTGATGACTAGTATAATGAATGTCATAGAACCATTAAATTATGCACAAACCAGAGAAAAGAAAGAATGGGTGAGTGCAACAGAAAAATAATATAATTGTATTATGAGAAAAAAAACTTGGGAATTAGTAGAATTACCCAAAGATAAAGTACCCATAGGATCAAAATGGCTATTCAAATCTAAACTTAAAGCAGATTGTAGTATTGACAAATTTAAGGCAAGATTAGTTGCAAAGGGTTATTCTTAGCAAGAGGGGATTTACTTTCTGAGAGACATATGCACTAGTAGCTAAGTTAAACACTATTAGATTGTTAATTGCATTAGCTACTAAACATAACTGTAAAATTAGTTAGATGCAAAATCTGCTTTTCTAAATGGTTATTTAAAAGAGGAAGTATACTTAGTGCAACATGAAGGCTTTGTGTAGAAAGGACAGGAGCATCTTGTGTGCAGGTTAAAGAAAACTATCTATGGACTGAAACATTCTCCTAGATCATGGTATATCAAGATTGACACCTTCTTTAAACAGTAAGGATTTCTCAAAAGTAAAAATGATTCAAGCTTATATATTAAATCAGATAAACAGGGAAATGTTTGCTTGGTATCCCCATATGTGGATGATCTTATAATTACAAGTGGAGCATATCAATTAGTTGCAGATATTAAAAGTAATTTGTGACAGGAATTTGAAATGAAAGGCCTTAGACACTTACATTATTGTTTAGGCATTGCTTTTTGGAGAGAATCTCGTAAAGCGTCCATCACTCAAAGTCAATATGCAAGGGAAATACTTAATAGATTTCAAATGAATGAATGCAAATATGTATCCACTCCTTCGAATCAAAATGTCAAATTATATAGGTCAATGATGGATCTAATGAAGCCGATGGTACTTTGTATCGTCAACTAGTGGGAAGTCTGAACTACCTCACTACTACAAGGCCAAAACTATCATATTATGTGAGCATCCATAGTTAGTTCTTGGCTAAGCCATGCAAAACACATTGGAAAGATGCAAAGAAGGTCCTAAGATATTTAAAAGGAACTGTTAATTATGGTGTCTTATATGTTGATGTGTCTGATGTTCAGTTGCCAGGTTACTCTGACTCTGACTAGGAAGGCAATCCTGATGACAGAAAATCCACTTATGGACATGCTTTTAACATTGGTTCGGAATTCATATCATGGAGCAGTAAGAAACAACCAACTGTTTCTTTGTCATCCACAGAAGCTGAATATAAAGCTTTAACCAGTGCTACTTGTGAAGCCATTTGGTTGAGGCGCATTCTTGAAGGTGTTGGAACACAACAAAAACAAGCTACCAGAATCCAGTGTGACAATCAAAGCTCAATTAAGATGGCACACAATCCAGTCTATCATGCCAGATCCAAACTTATAGAGTTGCCGCATCATTTTGTCAAAGAAAAGATTGAGTCTCAAGAAATTGAACTCATCTATTGTAATACAAGTGAGAATGTTGCCGATATTTTTACTAAACCAGGTTGAAGGATCCACTTTGAGGATCTTAGGAAGAAATTAGGTGTTGTCAAGAATCCATTTCTGCATTAAGGGAGGTTGTTAGATATAATGAAGCAAATATATTCGTATGTTTTCTATATCTAGGTTTCTTGTTCAAACAACTCCTATGTTGTAGGATCTGATCCACATTTATTGGTTTTAGATTTGCTTATCTCTTAGCTATATATGTAACCTTTAATCTGTAATACAATTGAGTTGAGTGTTTCTCCTCTTGTATGTCTGAGCGAGCCTTTGTGCTCTACTGGTGTCCTCCTTGGTTTCTCTAATTGGATTTATTTTCCTTTGTGGTTGTAATTAGTCGTTCAGGTACACCTATTTCTTGTTCCATGCAACATTATCATTTGTATGTATAATTTTCATTGATTAATCAAAGCTCGAGGTTTAAGAGTAAACACTGGCTGCTTCATCATTCATGTTCTAATTACCTCGATAGATGTATATATCTAAGAATTTTGGGGTGGATTATCATCTATTCTTTTTCATCTACAGACGAGAATGAGACAAGTGTACTATCCAAATTGATTCTATGGGTGTCGAATGAGACAAGTAACTCTCAGATTTATTCTATGGGGTTGTCCAAAATTAATAATTAATAATTTCCAAAAAATAAAAAATAGCTTAATTAACATGTGATAAGTACAATTAGTGATAGTTGTAAAATTAAAATTAATCTTCAACTATCCTATTATTAGAAACAAATACGATCTTAACTCCATGGATTATTAGATACAACTATTAGCTTAATTCCAATGATTCTAGAACTATTAGCTTAACTTCAACTCTAATCACAGTTATATTGGATAACTATTAGATACAAGTGTACTATCCAGATTGATTCTATGGCCCTCATCCAAAATTCATAATTAATAATTTCAAAAAATAAAAACTAGCTTATTTAACATGACAAGTACAATTCGTAATAGTTAGAAAAAATAAACTTCATTTTCAAGTATTCGAACATCGAACTTCACCTATTAGATTATTGGATACAACTATGAGCTTAACTACATTAATGATACGACTATTAGCTTAAATTCAATTACAATCATGACTTTTACTTGAAGTGCAGTTGTTAATATATTAACTTTTAAATTAACTATTAGATACAACTATTAACTTAACTTTAATGATTCTACAACTATTAGCTTAACTTCAACTCTAATCATGTTGTTTGAACTCCTTTGGCAATCTAGCTGATATACAGTTAGCTTGGGTTTTCCATATAACTAGCAAGAACCTTATTACTAATATTAATATGTTCGAAATAAGCCGATAGGTATATAGTTGACGCATTGATAATGTTTTTTTTCCCTAAAAACTATGTTAATTACTTGTATATAACAACCACTTAATTTATGGTTGTTAAGCTCATAGTAGTATCATCATTGGAGTTAATCTAATAGTTTTATCTAATAGTTAATTTAAAAGTTACTATAAATCTATTGTAATTAATATAACAACTCTAAGTTATCTCTCTCTTATCCTCCAAATGGAGTTAGACTAAGCCTTATGCACATTAACTAGAATCCCAAATGCCAGATGGAGTTCAACTGTCACATGAGCTGCACATTGCCTAACTGATTGATCTTGGTGCATGGTTTCACTTAAATGAAGGTCAACTTCTTAGGCTAAGAGATGGAGCTCATCTGAATTTAATTTAATAGTTGTATCACTATTGGAATAGTCTAATAGTTATCTAATAATTATCCAATCTAACCATGATTAGAGTTGAAGTTAAGCTAATAGTTGTAGAATTATTGGAGTTAATCTAATAGTTAATTACCTCGATAGGCATATATATTTTAGAATTTTGGGGTGGAGTGCCATCTATGTTTTTTCATCTACGGACAAGAATGAGACAAGTGTACTATTCAAATTGATTCTACGAGCGTCGTCCAAAATTCATAGTTATTAATTTCAAAAAAATAAAAAATTGCTTAGTTAACATCTCACAGTTCGTGCTAAAAAATACAACTTTTATATTAATAGATACAACTACTAGATTTTAAGTCCATTGAGGATACAAATATTAGCTTAATGTCAACTCCAATCATGACTTTTATTTGAAGCTCAATTGACAATATAAGATTTTTCGAACTCCTAATAAAATCGTTCAAAATCCTAATAAATTCATCCATCATCTAGCTATTTACTTCGATAGACATATATATCTTAGAATTTTGGGGTGGAATACCATCTATGATTTTTCATCTACGAATGATAATTAGACAAGTGTATTTTCCAGATTGATTTTATGGGCATCGTCCAAAATTCATAATTAATAATTTAAAAAAAAAAAAAAAAAACTTAGTTAACAACTGATAAGTACAATTCGTGTAAGTTGGAGAAATAAAAATCCAACTTCAACTATTAGATTATTAGATACAACTATGAGCTCAACGTTGGAAAAATTAAACTTCAACTTCAACTATTCGATTATTACATAAAACTATTTGGTTAAACTACTAGCTTAACTCCATTGATGATACAACCATTAGCATAAGTTCAACTTTAACTATTGGATTATTAGATAAAACTTTTCAATTAATAGATACAACTACTATCTTTGATGATACAACTATTAACATAATTTCATCTGCATCCATGACTTTTACTTAAACTGTAATTGTTGATGTATTAATTTTTAAATTAACTATTAGATACAACTATTAGCTTAACTATTACAACTATTAGCTTAACTATTGGATACAAATATTAGCTTAACTCCAATGATTTACAACTATTAGTTTAACTTCAACTCTAATTGCTTAAAGATTATTCTATGTACATTTTACATATGTAATCATGTAACAATTAAACTCCTAATAAAATTGTTTGAGCATCTAGATAAGTCCATACCTTGTAACAATTGAACTCCTAATAAAAGTGTTTGAGCATCTAGATAAGTCCATATTGATTTTATGGGTGTCCTTAATTAAAACTCCAATCATGATGATTTACAACTATTCTATATTTAGATACAACTTAGTAGACTTAAGAAATGACTGATGAACTTCATAAATATTGTGTGATTTAATTTGACTTACATAACTTTACTTTGCACAACAAATTGCATTGGTCTATTATTCAATATCCTGCACGAAAATTTCAGTGGTAGGTTAATGCTTTCTTGATTTATGGTATTTGTTTTGGGAGAGTTGATGTGTTAAGGGATGAATAGATCTGTCTAAGTGCTTCAAGAACAAAACAAAACAAAATCGACCAAGCTATTGCAGGCATTCATGAAAATTATATGTCGTCAAAATCGGTAGAAGTGACCAATATAACATAAATGTTGGATATCATTACAGTTGAGAAAAAATGTCGAAGAACAGAATTCGTGTGGCAACAAGTCCACTTTTATTGTTATTTTTCCTGTAAGATATGCAAGTGAAAACTCGAATAGTGTCATGTTGTTGCAAGCATAGAGAAAGGAATCATAAATGCAACACTTTCATACACCAATGATCAGGTGATTGGATTGTGTATTTGTTGAAAGAAAAATTATTTGAATAAATGCTTTTCACATTCCTTGATGTCATCTTAAATTCAAATTGGGTTAAGACTAACAACATCTATATTAATAAGATTAATATGTTTGGACTAAGCTGACATGAATATCACAAGTGGAGTTAATTTAATAGTTGTGTTATGATTGGAGTTAACTTAATAGTTAATCTAATAGTTATCCAATATAACCGCTATTAGAGTTAAAGCTAAGCTAATAGTTGTAGAATCATTGGATTTAAACTAATACTTGTATCTAATAGTTAATTTAAAAGTTAATATATCAACCATTGCAATTCAATTAAAATTAGTGATTGGAGTTGAAGTTAAGTTAAAGTTTTATCATCATTGGACTTAACCTAATAGTTATAAAAATATTCTAAAGAATGTGTCAATTACTTGTATCTAATAGTTAATCTGACATAACAACCACTTAAGTTGTGGTTGTTAAGCTCATAGTTAAAGTTAAACTCATAGTTGTATCATCATTGGAATTAAGCTAATAGTTGTATTTAATAGTTAATTTAAAAGTTAATATAAATCTATTTTAGTTCATAAAAGAGCTTTCAGTTTCTCGACTTCTAGCTTCCAAATGGAGTTGTACTAATCCTTATGCACATTAACTCGACTCCCAATTGGTAGGTGGAGTTCGAGTGTCACTGTGAGTTGACCATTACCATGCCACTAAGTGCAGTTATCACATGAGTTAAGAGGAATTTTTTAGGAGTTCAGAGGATTTTATTAGGAATTCTACCATCACATGGCACGAACTGCATGTTACTTCAACTCCCAACTGTAAAATGTAGTTTGACTAATTAACTCGACTTTGACATGCTAGGTGGAGTTCAAGTGTCACATGGACTACACATTACCATGCCATTAAGTTTAGTTATTAATAAGCTATTTTTTAAATTTTTTATAATTATTTATAAGGAGTTCGAAAGATTAATAGCTAATTTAAAAGTTAATATAAATCTATTGTACTTAATAAAAGAGCTCCTAGTTATCCTAACTTATAGCTTCCAAATGGAGTTGCACTAAGCCTTATGCACATTAACTAGACTCCGAATTGGTAGGTGTAGTTCGAGTGTCACATGAGTTGCACATTACCATTCCACTAAGTGCAGTTATCACATGAATTTAGAGGATTTTATTAGGAGTTATACTATCACACGAACTGCACGTTACTTCAACTCCGAGCTGTAAAATGTAGTTTGACTAATTAGCTCGAGTTTGAGCTGCTCGATGGAGTTCAACTGCCACATGGACTACACATTACCATGCCATTAAGTTGAGTTTTCACATGAGCTATTTTTTTAATTTCTTTTTATTGTTTTCCAGCTACCACAAATTGCAGTTATCACATGAGTTTTTTTTTGTTTTTTTATAATTGTTTATTAGGAGTTCAAACGATTAATAGTTAATTTAAAAGCTAATATAAATCTATTGTAATTAATAAAGGAGCTCTCAGTTATCCTCACTTCTAGCTTCCAAATGGAGTTCGACTAAGCCTTATTCACATTAAGTGGACTCCCAATTGGTAGGTGGAGTTCGAGTGTCACATGACTTGCACAATACCATGCCACTAAGTGCAGTTATCACATGAGTTCAGAGGAATTTATTAGGAGTTTGAACTATTTTGTTAGGAGTTCGACTCTTACGTGACTGTACATTAGCTAGACTCCTAGATGCCAAATGCAGTTGGACTAAGCTGTAAGTAATTAGAGTTGAAGTTAAGGAAATAGTTGTAAAATCTTTGGAGTTAAGCTAATAATTGTATCTAATAGTTAACCTAATATAAATCTATTGTGGTTAATAAAAGAGCTCTGAGTTATCCTAACATCTATCTTCCAAATGGAGTTCGACTAAGGCTTATGCACATTAACTAGACTCCCAATTGGTAGGTGGAGTTCGAGTGTCACATGAGTTGCACAATGCCATGCCACTAAGTGGAGTTACCACATGAGTTCATAGGAATTTATTAAGAGTTCGACTCTTACATGATTGCACATTAGCTAGACTCCTAGATGCCAAATGCACTTGGACTAAGTCGTAAGTAATTAGAGTTGAAGTTAAGCTAATAGTTGTAGAATCATTGGAGTTAAGCTAATAGTTGCATATAATAGTTAAGCTAATAGTTATCCAATATAACTTTGATTAGAGTTGAAGTTAAGCTAATAGTTTTAGAATAATTGGAGTTAAGCTAGTAGTTGTATCTAATAATCCAATAGTTAAAGATTAATTTTAATTTTTACAACTATCAGTAACTCTACTTATCACACGTTAATTAATTTTATTTTTTATTTTTTTGAAATTATTAATTATTAATTTTGGAAGACACTCACAATCAATCTAGACAGAACACTTGTCTCATTCTCGTTTAATCTAGGGTGACGCCCATAGAATCAATCTAGACACTACACTTGTCTCATTCTCATTGGTAGATGAAAAAACATAGATGGTATTCCACCCCAAAATTCTAACATATATACACCTATCGAATTAATTAATCGGTGACTTATTGCAGAGTTTGTTGAGTTCACTATTCTGTGACAAGAGAAAATCTAGGGCAGCAGCGCAAAACATAGTTTCGATGAACACGAATATATCCGAGACACAATCTCTAGCACTGCCCAAACTCAAATTGAAGGACAAGCTCAACGCCATTGCTATGCGTGTGCCCACTCCCAACGTTTCGGTGGTGGACTTGGCGGTGACCGTCAGGACTAAAGGAATCATGGTACATCATGTGAATGAAACTCTAGTGGGAATTCTTGAATTGATTAGTGACCAATTGGTGTCCATGGACTTTCGTGGTTCCAATGCTTCAACCATCGTAGATACTACACTCAACAGTGTCGTGGGAGAAAATACGATTGAAGTTGTCGTGTGGTACGGCAATAAATGGTATTTTCACACTCTGTTCAGTTTTTATTTAGCCATCTTTTCAATGAATCTCGACTGAATTTTTACTAATTGATTTGTTTTCATTGTAATAGATGGTAAGAGTTATTCATTGAGTTGCAGAGCATTTAATGCAGTTGCATTAGGCTTGACGACATTTGAATCTTTACTAACAACATTAAATACTATGCAGCTCAATAGATAGCTCTTACCCAAAAACTTAGTAGATCTCGTAAAGTTGGTGTGCAACAAAATCGATCAAGATACGGTCAATAGCGACACTAGTGATGATCAGTCAAACAAGCAATACATCAATTGCAAAGATTACTACATTTAATTTTACCATTGGCACTTCCTCTTTCGACCCTACCCCTTCCCTCGTATTTTAGTTATCGTGGAAAATAAAAAATTAAGGAAGGGGAAGGAGAAAATATAATAAGTGAGCTATCATGATTTGAAGTCTTTTGGGTTGTTTTGGTTTCACGTGAAAGATATTGTAATGCTCCTTTCCAATGTTGTTAACAACGCTAACCTTTAAAAAGAAAGAAAAATATGGACCTTTTATGTTGATTTGAAATCCTATTTTAATCTCATATTTTAATGGTTGGTTTGGTTTGTTGGTTTTGATACCGTAATAGAGATGTGTAATGCTCTTTCAAACGATGTTTGGGTATCGTTTAAAAAGATTTGTAATGCTCCTTTGAATCTATCTATATGAATATGCTATTTAATATCTTGTATGTGTTTGATCTTTTAACTTGTTAATCCTTGTTACTATTGAACGGTGCTGAAATATTCCGTTGAGATATGGAAATCCTAAAGAAAATAATAACTTCAACTTCAACTTCAACTATTCGATTATTACATAAAACTATTTGGTTAAACTACTAGCTCAACTCCATTGACGATACAACCATTAGCATAACTTCAACTTTAACTATTGGATTATTAGATAAAACTTTTCAATTAATAGATACAACTACTAGCTTTGATGATACAACTATCAACATAACTTCAAGTGCATTCATGACTTTTACTTAAACTGTAATTGTTGATATATTAATTTTTAAATTAACTGTTAGATACAACTATTAGCTTAACTATTACAACTATTAGTTTAACTTCAACTCTAATTGCTTAAGGATTATTCTATGTACATTTTACATATGTAATCATGTAACAATTAAACTCCTAATAAAACTGTTTGAGCATCTAGATAAGTCCATATCATGTAACAATTGAACTCCTAATAAAAGTGTTTGAGCATCTAGATAAGTCCATATTGATTTTATGGGTGTCCTTAATTAAAACTCCAATCATGATGATTTACAACTATTCTATTTTTAGATACAACTTAGTAGATTAATTCCAATGATAATAGAACTTTAGCTTAAGTTTAATTAATCATAACTTCAATTTGAACATCAATGAGTGATATATTAAATTTTAAATTAACTATTAACTTAACTTAATTAAGTGTTATACTTATATTACATTAACTATTAATAATTTAAATATATATCTTTATCCTTATTTCAAACCTATTGATAAGATTAATATGGTTGTTGCTAGTGGAGAAAGGGTTGAAATATCCAAGTTTGCGGGACTGAAGCCGACATATGGGAGACAAGAACGAGAGAACTGCCTCATAAACTTTCATGCCCGTGCCTCGCAGGTTATACTTAAGAATCGTTTTTCATTCCTATCCACTTATTTCGGCTTAATGTGTTCTAGCTATGCAGGAAGAGTTTGATTTATGAAAATTGGTTTTCTTTTCTTAAAAAAAAGGTTAACAGGTTAAAAAATTAATAGATCTTAATAAAATTATTTTATTCTTTATCAATCTTTTTAAGAAACGATTGATGAACTTCATAAATATTGTGTGATTTAATTTGGATAGAAGTGACCAATATAACATAAATGTTGGATATCGTCGAAATCGGTAGAAGTGACCAATATAACATAAATGTTGGATATCATTACAGTTGAGAAAAAATGTCGAAGAACAGAATTCGTGCGGCAACAAGTCCATTTTTATTGTTATTTTTCCTGTAAGATCTGCAAGTGAAGACTCGAATAGTGTCATGTTGTTGCAGGCATAGAGAAAGGAATCATAAATGCAACACTTTCATACACCAATGATCATGTGATTGGATTGTGTATTTGTTGAAAGAAAAATTATTTGAATAAATGCTTTTCACATTCCTTGATGTCATCTTAAATTCAAATTGAGTTAAGACTAACAACATCCATATTAATAAGATTAATATGTTTGGACTAAACCGACATGAATATCACGAGTGGAGTTAATTTAATAGTTGTGTTATGATTGGAGTTAACTTAATAGTTAATCTAACAGTTATCCAATATAAACGCTATTAGAGTTAAAGCTAAGCTAATAGTTGTAGAATCATTGGATTTAAACTAATACTTGTATCTAATAGTTAATTTAAAAGTTAATATATCAACCATTGCAGTTCAATTAAAATTAGTGATTGGAGTTGAAGTTAAGTTAAAGTTTTATCATCATTGGACTTAACCTAATAGTTATAAATTTTTTTCCTAAAGAATGTGTCAATTACTTGTATCTAATAATTAATCAACATAACAACCACTTAAGTTGTGGTTGTTAAGCTCATAGTAAAAAGTTAAACTCATAGTTGTATCATCATTGGAATTAAGCTAATAGTTGTATTTAATAGTTAATTTAAAAATTAATATAAATCTATTTTAGTTCATAAAAGAGCTTTCAAGTTCCAGACTTCTAGCTTCCAAATGGAGTTGTACTAAGCCTTATGCACATTAACTGGACTCCCAATTGGTAGGTGGAGTTCGAGTGTCACTGTGAGTTGACCATTACCATGCCACTAAGTGCAGTTATCACATGAGTTAAGAGGAATTTTTTAGGAGTTCAGAGGATTTTATTAGGAATTCTACCATCACATGGCACGAACTGCATGTTACTTTAGCTCCCAACTGTAAAATGTAGTTTGACTAATTAACTCAACTCTGAGGTGCTAGATGGAGTTCAAGTGTCACATGGACTACACATTACCATGCCATTAAGTTTAGTTATTAATAAGCTATTTTTAAAAAAATTTATAATTATTTATAAGGAGTTCGAAAGATTAATAGCTAATTTAAAAGTTAATATAAATCTATTGTACTTAATAACAGAGCTCCTAGTTATCCTGACTTATAGCTTCCAAATGGAGTTGCACTAAGCCTTATGCACATTAACTAGACTCCCAATTGGTAGGTGTGGTTCGAGTGTCACATGAGTTGCACATTACCATTCCACTATGTGCAGTTATCACATGAATTTAGAGTATTTTATTAGGAGTTATACTATCACATGAACTGCAAGTTACTTCAACTCCGAGCTGTAAAATGTAGTTTGACTAATTAGCTCGAGTTTGAGCTACTCGATGGAGTTCAACTGCCACATGGACTACACATTACCATGCCATTCAATTGAGTTTTCACATGAGCTATTTTTTAAATTTTTTTTTATTGTTTTCCAACTACCACAAATTGCAGTTATCACATGAGCTATTTTTTATTTTTTTATAATTGTTTATTAGGAGTTCAAACGATTAATAGTTAATTTAAAAGCTAATATAAATCTATTGTAATTAATAAAAGAGCTCTCAGTTATCCTCACTTCTAGCTTCCAAATGGAGTTCAACTAAGCCTTATTCACATTAAGTGGACTCCCAATTGGTAGGTGGAGTTCGAGTGTCACATGACTTGCACAATACCATGCCACTAAGTGCAATTATCACATGAGTTCAGAGGAATTTATTAGGAGTTTGAACTATTTTATTAGGAGTTCGACTCTTGCATGACTGTACATTAGCTAGACTCGTAGATGCCAAATGCAGTTGGACTAAGCTGTAAGTAATTAGAGTTGAAGTTAAGGAAATAGTTGTAAAATATTTGGAGTTAAGCTAATAGTTGTATCTAATAGTTAACCTAATATAAATCTATTGTAGTTAATAAAAGAGCTCTGAGTTATCCTGACATCTAGCTTCCAAATGGAGTTCGACTAAGGCTTATGCACATTAACTAGACTCCCAATTGGTAGGTGGAGTTCGAGTGTCACATGAGTTGCACAATGCCATGCCACTAAGTGGAGTTATCACATGAGTTGATAGGAATTTATTAAGAGTTCGACTCTTACATGATTGCACATTAGCTAGACTCCTAGATGCCAAATGCACCTGGACTAAGTCGTAAGTAATTAGAGTTGAAGTTAAGCTAATAGTTGTAGAATCATTGGAGTTAAGCTAATAGTTGCATATAATAGTTAAGCTAATAGTTATCCAATATAACTTTGATTAGAGTTGAAGTTAAGCTAATAGTTCTAGAATAATTGGAGTTAAGCTAATAGTTGTATCTAATAATGGATGGAGTTAAGCTAGTAGGTGTATCTAATAATCCAATAGTTAAATATTAATTTTAATTTTTACAACTATCAGTAACTCTACTTATGACACGTTAATTAATTTTATTTTTTATTTTTTTGAAATTATTAATTATTAATTTTGGAAGACACTCACAATCAATCTGGACAAAACACTTGTCTCATTCTCGTTTAATCTAGGGCGACGCCCATAGAATCAATTCGGACACTACACTTGTCTCATTCTCGTTGGTAGATGAAAAAACATAGATGGTATT
Source organism: Pseudotsuga menziesii (assembly GCA_001517045.1). Classification (NCBI taxonomy): domain Eukaryota; kingdom Viridiplantae; phylum Streptophyta; class Pinopsida; order Pinales; family Pinaceae; genus Pseudotsuga; species Pseudotsuga menziesii. The sequence continues at coordinate 169,101 of LPNX010245535.1, forward strand.
CCACCCCAAAATTCTAACATATATACACCTATCGAAGTAATTAATGGGCGACTTATTGCAGAGTTTGTTGAGTTCACTATCCTGTGACAAGAGAAAATCTAGGGCGGCAGCGCAAAACATAGTTCTGACGAACACGAATATATCCGAGACACAATCTCTAGCACTGCCCAAACTCAAACTGAAGGACAAGCTCAACGCCATTGCTATGCGTGTGCCCACTCCCAACGTTTCGGTGGTGGACTTGGCGGTGACCGTCAGGACTAAAGGAATCACAGTACATCATGTGAATGAAACTCTAGTGGGAATTCTTGGATTGAGTAGTGACCAATTGGTGTCCATGAACTTTCGTGGTTCCAATGCTTCAACCATCGTAGATACTACACTCAACAGTGTCGTGGGAGAAAATACGATTCAAGTTGTCGCGTGGTACGACAATGAATGGTATTTTCACACTCTGTTCAATTTTTATTTAGCCATCTTTTCAATGAATCTCGACTGAATTTTCACTAATTGATTTGTTTTCATTGTAATAGATGGTAAGAGCTATTCATTGAGTTGCAGAGCATTTAATGCAGTTGCATTAGGCTTGATGACATTTGAATCTCTACTAACAACATTAAATACTATGCAGCTCAATAGATAGCTCTTACCCAAAAACTTAGTAGATCTCGTAAAGTTGGTGTGCAACAAAATCGATGAGGATACGGTCAATAACGACACTAGTGATGATCAGTCAAACAAGCAATACATCAATTGCAAAGATTACTACATTTAATTTTACCATTGGCACTTCCTCTTTCGACCCTACCCCTTCCCTCGTATTTTAGTTATCGTGGAAAATAAAAAATTAAGGAAGGGGAAGGAGAAAATATAATAAGTGAGCTATCATGATTTGAAGTCTTTTGGGTTGTTTTGGTTTCACGTGAAAGATATTGTAATGCTCCTTTCCAATGTTGTTAACAACGCTAACCTTTAAAAAGAAAGAAAAATATGGACCTTTTATGTTGATTTGAAATCCTATTTTAATCTCAGATTTTAATGGTTGGTTTGGTTTGTTGGTTTTGATACCGTAATAGAGATGTGTAATGCTCTTTCAAACGATGTTTGGGTATCGTTTAAAAAGATTTGTAATGCTCCTTTGAATCTATCTATATGAATATGCTATTTAATATCTTGTATGTGTTTGATCTTTTAACATGTTAATCCTTGTTACTATTGAACGGTGCTGAAATATTCCGTTGAGATATGGAAATTTTAAAGAAAATAATAACTTCGTTTCTTATGATTATATGATTGAGATATTGAGAAAAAATAGCTTTATTGGACGTTATATTGAATCATTTAAAGCCTGTTGTAAAGTTAATAAATTAAATAATGTGAAATTTGATTGTAGTATTAACATTTATTATACCATGTAATGATTGATTAAATAATGTGAAATTTGATTGTAGTATTAACATTTATTATACCATGTAATGATTGGTTAAATTTGATGGACATTTTTATTAACTTTTATGACAATTTTATTTTCGTAATTTAATATGTATTGAGGGGTTTATGTTTATTGGAATCTGTGTTGCAATGTTTTTAATAAAATGTATGAAAAATTATTTAGAAAATATATTTATTATAATATTATTAAATTGTATGATTTATATACAATATTTGATTGTATTTTACACGACATACAATATCATTACATCTTATGAAATGCTTATTTACTTATACTATATATTGTAACTTGTATTTAGAAAGAAAGTATATATGTATATGTATATGTATGTATGTATGTATGAAACTTTTCAATTTAATTTTAAAAATTACATAAATATCATATAGAGACTAGACTGCATACAATAGAAATTCAAAAAAAATCGAATAAGGAGAGGCAGATAGAGTAAAAAATATTAAGTTAAAGGACATGATTAAAAAGTTAGAGGAAATAGTTAACCACAATCTAACCCTAAATAATATAGAAAATACAATAGATATAAAACCTATTAAAAAGGTGTTGCAGCTGCAACCATTTCCCAAATTTCTAAAAAATTGGGACCCTCCTTTTAAATTTTGTCTTGCTTAGATTTGCTGGGATTGTTTAAAGTTACTGCAAGTTTGATTGTTGAGGATGATTGTTAAATGAATATATTTTATGCCGATGTTGCTTTTTGACATAAATTATGACTCATGGGGGTTTTTTATTTTCACTGTCAGAAATTATATTAGTTATGAATCGGAGCCGTAGTCTCCTATGCAGCCGTCGTTGTGGAGGCTAAGTAGACTAACGACCTGATCCAAACTCTCGTTTGCCGCCGATGCGCTTTTGGTTTATTTTCAGCGTTTTACTTTGTCACCATCGGGGCACCAGTGCTTTTTGCAGTCACCATTTTGGAGGATCGATAACAAACATGCTGGCGATTTTACCCGCGCCGATTTCATCACTCTTTTTCGCTATCGAAATTGTGTTGGATTTTTTATTGGGGATTAGGTTTTAGCATTTCTGATCACCGATGGTTACATATTCTGGCAACCCTAGTCTATTTTAATCCCGTCGTTGCGGCTCTGGAGCAGACTAACCATATGATGCAGTTGTTCTTTTTTTCACCGATTGTTTTCTTTTATTGCAAACTCTTAGTAGGTGTGTCGCCCGTCGTTGCGGCTCCGTAGCAGGCTAACTTCCCATTCCTTGTTTTCCTTTTCGCCGATGAAGAGTTTATCTGTCTGATGCTTAGTGCTGGCGTTGGGATTTTTCTCGCTATTTGGATGTGTTTACATTGTTTTATGTAATGGTGGAGGTTTCCTGTGGGCGCAGGTCGATGTTAAAGTTGTCTGAGTTGAAGAACGCGGTATGGGGTTGGGTGTTTCGAAGAGTGATGGTTACTTTGCAGATGTGGCCTGGATTGGGAGAAAAAATCTGTTCTATCAGGCACGTGTTTAAGTTTTGATACAAGGGTTTAAGCACAAACTTGCGGGATCTATTTTGTCTTGACATTCTTTATTTTCATGCATTAATATTGTTTATAGTTCATATTACAAAATGCATGTATTGATCTAGTTTGTGTTACCTTGTTAAACACTAATGATCTGATATGTTCAGGATAGGAAGATTGCTGCAAAGAATATATAAGCAAAATAGGAGCGACCTTGAAAGAAGAAGTTAAAGCATAAAGAAACAGAGATGTTGCTTGAGGAGAAGAAGAGAGTGAAAGGCTAAGACCAACAAGATCTCAAAAAGACCAAAGAATTATAGAGCATAATCATTAAGAGTGTAGAGGCTCAGGTTTGGGCAGTTCGTCAGTTACCAAGCTGGTCCCATTTTCATAAAAGTGTTTATTTGAAATGTAACGTTTGAATCATGAGCATTCACAAAATGACAAAACTATGAGATTAAAACGATTCGGGGGCAACTCAAAGGTTTTGGCTGGTTTTTTTATAAATATAGGAAATTTAGAGGGAAGAAGGACTTTTTCCCAGTTAGACTTGTGAGAACACATTGTAAGAGGAACTATTTCGTTTTGCAATATATAATTACAATTTTGCATGTTGGAGAAAGCTTTGGTGGAATGTTCAAATGTTGTTCAATGGATGTGGTTGAAGGGGAACTATTTCATTTTCAGCTTTTATTCATTAACCATGAGATCGTTATAACTTGTTGAACCTATGTTCTTTTATGAATGCTCTCTGGTTTATTTCATGATAATTTCCACTATGAGTAATGAATATTTTCACAGACAGTGAGCTATCTTGTTGTTCATCCATCTATTCATGTTTATGTGTTTTGAATCAAAGAACAACTATCTGTGATTTTTCTTAATGCATGAACAACAATACATTACTCAGTAAATGATAATATCACTCCCTAGGGACAACTTAGCTAGTTTTATTTCCTGTTGTGTGTGGTTTAGATGCGAGAGAGTCTAAGATGAGAGGTAAGAACCTACGCATCACATTGTGACCACTCCTCGTATTCTTTATTAATTTGCATTTTAGATAGGCACTTGCATATCATACTTAAAGTTAAAAAACACAAAAATATATACGGTGGACCAGGCCGCAACCGGTAAAACCTTTTAATTTTTGTCACTTGACCTACGGTAGCCGGACCGCAAACCAAACAGATTCCCCATAAAAAAGAGTCACGGGCTAGTTGGGAACGTTGACTGAGGAGAATCCCTTGCTGTTGTTGCCTGCGATTTTCCAGGCCTCAACAGTTTCTGGCGCTAGAAGGATGGCCACCAGTGCATGGCTGGCCGAGGAAACCCATTTCCTCAAAATTACTCCACCAGTGATAATTTTAAAATCAGTTCATTTCCCAACCTGAATCCTGAAGAGAAGTGGAAAGAACATTTGTATTCTGTGGACAACGAAGTTGTTAATGATTTGAGAAGACACACTAGTTCTTATGTGAAGAAGATTGGAAGATTACCAATTATCCCTGAATTACCTAGGAGAGAGTACAAGAAGAAGGACCGACCTTTATTGGAAGACTCTGTGTTAGTTGGAGATTGGCAAGAACTTGTAGAAATAGCTTTACAGGAAGTTGTTCAGCCTTTGAATCAAGTAGGCCCAAACACACCTTACTGTTCACCTGTGCATACTCATGTTCCATCACAACCTCACTCTCCACCTAGACTCATGGCAGGGGTAAATGAAAATAAGCCACCTAACCCACCAAATCCACCGCCTGCTTGGAAAGCCAGATCACCTCTAAACTTAGCACCTCCGTTGCATGACTTACCTCGATCTTTTGAGAAGATGCTGCCCAATTTTGACCCAAATGAGAAGATTTTAGTAGATGACCATTTGCAAAGTTTCTATTTGGCCATAGAAGGACTAAAAGCTGGAGAACACGAGGATGTAGTCTATAGAATTTTTCTGCATACCCTTAAAGGAGCAGTAGCCTCATGGTATTTTGGTTTGCCTGCAAACTCAATCCCAGATTGGGATACCTTTGAAAGGATATTCAGAAGCAAATATGCAACCCAAAAAACTCATGCGGCTCTCATGAAAGGACTGTGCGCTTTAAAGAAAGAAAGAAAAGAAAAGGTGCATAGTTTTACCCAAAGATTTGCAACTTATCTTAAGAATTTGTCTGAAACTGATAAGCCCTCGGATAAAGTTTTGATTAAGTATTATACTTCAGCTCTAGGGCCTGATTTGGCCATGTTTGCCAAGATGAAAGCCAAACCTACGCTAGTAGAGACTTATGAAGAAGTGGAGAGAGTAGAAGCTAAAAAGGAAAGCATCGAAGATTATCTTGAGCAGTCAGGAGAGAAAAATGTTGGGAAGAAAGCTTTGTTATTTACTAAGCCTAAAGAGGAACAATCACATGATTTCGAAGGAATGGCAAAGATGATGCAGAAGCTATCTAACAGAATAATAGACTTGGAAAAGGAAAAGGAAGCCTAGAAGTTCTATAAGCCTTATTACAAGAAAAAAGAGGATAACAATCAATCCCAACCCCCTCCACACAGTCCTGCATCAATGAACTTAACAGAGGCAGGGATGGATAACTTTTTCACTTTCCACCAACAACCCCATTCTGAACAAAATTGTCCTCAATGGATAAATTCAATGACATTAGTAATGAATCAGCTGTTGGATTCCAAACTAACAGAGGCTAATGATGAGGAGGGAAAAGATAATAATAAATCAATAGAAAAACAAGAAGATGATGCCATGGTTTTATGGGACTGTGTCTCGTTATTCGATACCGAAGAGGAAAAGGATCCGAGACATGAAGATATCTCAAAAACAAATGTGACAACGAGAAGCCAAGGGTTGATTAAAGAAAATAGTCTTATACTCCCGAAGATTAAGAGACTTCAAAAGAATGTAAAGAAATTTGGGAAAAATACCACAGCAGATAAAATTCCCGAGTTCACCATTACCAATAAAAATCCAAATCAAATCAACATGCCAACTAAGCCCATTGAAGAGAACATAAATAATGAAAAGATGAATTTCATAGAATACAGGATGGAGTATGACATTGTAGAAGATATCAAAAAGGTAAAAGAAAACATTTCACTATTTGAAATGTGTAATGTGCCACAACAGAAAGAAAAATTGTTAAAAGCACCAGAAACGCCTGAAGAGAAACTTCCTGTTAATACCCAACCTGAAGAAGAAGAAATTGGGGAAGAAAGTGTGGGAGGTAAGTCCAAGTATAAAACTCCACCTTTTCTCCAAACTTTTGAAATTTTCAATCATAACATGCACAACTGTCTAATAGACTCAGGGGCATCAGTAAATGTTATGCCACTTTCAGTATGCAAGAGGATAAATGGACAACCCAAACCATCTACCTGGAAGGTTACTTGGCTAGATAGGACCAATGTGAAAGTAGTTGGGGAAATGGAGGATGTTCTCATTCACTTATCTTCAAATGATAAGGTATGTCAATTCATTGATATTGTAGTAGCAGACATACCTCAGGCTTATGGACTTGTTTTGAGTAGAGATTGATCAGCAAAGCTGAATGGATATTTTTCTTTAGACTGGTCACATCTGTGGTTACCTTATAAAGGAAGCCCAAACCAAATTAAAGTTATAAGAGAGCCCCACATGAAATACAATGTCACGCAGTTAGAAGGTAAGAATGAACTAGTGAATTCTGTTTTGGGGAACTACTTTATTGAGCTGGAACCATGAAATTAACAAGCAGAAGAAGCCAACATTACATCAGACACCCAGCCTGATCTCCTTTGGTTTTTGCAGGCTGATGAAATTGATTGTAAAATAGTAGACTTAGCTTTAGATGTAGATTTTGATTCAGGTACAGTAAAAATAGATAGTTTTTAGACACTTTTTTTTTATGGATCTAAGACACTGGAAGGATCAGGAGCTGGTTGTGTCCTGATAGATCCAAAGAATAATAAACACTTCCTTTCATGTATATTAGATTTTTAATGTACCAACAACATAGCCGAATATGAAGCATTGGTTCAAGGACTGAAGAAAGCGATTGCATTTAAAGTGGAAAATCTGAAAGTATATGGAGATTCTGAAATAATTGTGAAACAGATTCGAAATCAAATACATTGCATTTCACCTCATTTAAAAGCTTACCAAAGTGAATTATGGGATTTGCTTAAACGTTTTTGTGCATTTCATATTGTGTCAATTCATAGACTAAGAAATGTTGTAGCTGACTTGTTAGCCACCTCAGCTGCAAGGCTTGTACCCTATAATAACAGGTGTTCTATTGAATTGCTTTTCAGGCCTTTGGTTCCTGACATGATTACAAATTTGTAAGTTTTTGATGATGATCAGTAGATCCTTGAATTCTTGAAAAATGATGACACTTTCAAAGGGGAAATTATCGATGATGAAGAACATCAGGCTGAGATAAAATTTGACAATTTCATTCCTAAAGGAGTCAGGACTTTAGAACAAATGTCTGATCTAAACAACAAATTCAGAAGACCAACAAACGTGAAGACTCACAGCTCATCTTTACAATTCGAGCTAATAAACTTAGGAATTGAAATTGAGCCCAAATATGTGAATTTGGGAAAGTATTGTTCCCTTGGTGAATTAAATAAGTTCATCAGTTTGTTCAAACAATACAAAGATGTGTTTTCCTGGACATATGAAGATTTGGAAACCTATGACACCAAGATTATTCAGCATGTCATCCCTATTAGGACTGGGGTCAAGCCTTATCAGCAACCCTTAAGAAAATGCATTCCAAACTTGAGCCTTTAATTCAGAATGAAGTAAAGAAATTACTGGATGCCAAAATCATATTCAAAGTTAGACATTCATAATGGGTCTCGAACCCGGTACCAGTAAGGAAGAAATCTGGAGAAATTAGGCTATGTGTGGATTTCAGGAATCTAAATCGCGCCTCAGATAAAGACAATTATCCAGTCCCACCCATGGAACAGATATTACAAATCGTCTCAAGTTCTGAGTTATTTTCATTGTTAGATGGATTCTCTGGCTATAATCAAGTACTAGTAGCTGAAGAAGATAGACTCAAGACTACTTTCAGAATGAGGTGGGGAACTTTTGCATACAGAAGAATGCCCTTTGGACTCATAAATGTTGGAGCTACTTTCCAAAGGGCTATGGATATAGATTTTTGCGATATGATTGGCCGTAGTGTTGTGGTATATCTCGATGATATCACAATATTTTCGAAGAAAAGAGAAGAACACACATTCCATCTAAAATAGATTTTCGAGTGTTGCCGACAATATGGTATTTCGCTAAACCCCAAGAAGTGTGTGTTTTCAGTTATGGAATGAAAGCTATTGGGTCACGTCATTTCTAAAAAAGGGATCTCCATAGACCCAGAAAGGATTAAAGTAATTGAACAGATCCCTTTACCCCATAATAAGAAAGGTATGCAATCATTCATGGGGACAATCAATTTTGTGCGAAGGTTTGTTCTTGATTTTGCTCAAATCATTTAACCTCTGCAGCAAATGGTGAAGCAAAGTGTACAATTCAAGTGGACTGACATAGAAAAGAAATCATTCAACAAAATAAAAACAGCTATTGCTCATGCACCATCTCTTAAAAGCCCATATTTTGATAAAGATTTTATTTTGTACACTTTCGTGTCTGATGATTCATTGGCAGTGGTGCTTACTTAGAAGGAAGATGGGGGAGATGAATTCCCCATATCATTTATGAGCACTGGGCTGCAGGGCACCGAATTGAGTTACCCAGCTGTGGATAAGCAAGCTTATGCAGTCTTCAAAGCGGTAAAACAATTATGGCCATTCATCCTCAAGAACCGAACAAAGGTAATAGTCCCACACCCAGCGGTAAGGTCTCTTTTCGTGTAAAAAGAATTAGGAGAAAGAAGAGGCAATTGGGTAACATATTTACAAGAGTATGACCTCGAATTCAAGCCATCCTCCATAGTTAGAGGGCTGGGACTGTGCAAACTAATGGTTGAAATCAATAGCAATGAAGAAAGTGATTGGGAAAATGAAGCCGAATTACATATGACAGATGTATGTCCTCTTTTTATAGCTCCAGAGTCTTGGTACCAAGAACTTGTTCATTAACTTCAGGAAGGTGTGTTGCCAGAACATTGGAATTCTAAGCAGCGAAGAGCATTGAGCCTTAAATCAACTGCTTATCAGATTTTTGATGGAATTTTATTTAAGAAGAATTATGATGGAGTCCTTCTCAGATGTTTAGAAAAGGAAGACACAAAAAAGGTTATAACTAAGTTACATGATGGGCCTGCTGGAGGCCATTTCTCTGGAGATACGACATCCCACAAAATTCTCAGGGCTAGGTACTATTGGCCCACGTTGTTCAAGGATGCTCATTCCCATGTGAGAAAGTGTGATATCTGCCAGAGGTGTGGGGGAAGACAAGCCAAAGCAACAGGACCACTGAAGCCAATTATGATAACGAAACCATTTGAGCAATGGGGAATTGACGTCATTGGAGAAATAAAACCAAATTCTTCTTTGTAGCACAAATATATTTTAACGGCAACGAAATATTTCACTAGATGGGTTGAGGCCATTCCACTACGAAAAGTCAATGAAGATGTTGTCATGGATTTCTTGCAGGATCATATCATGACCATGTTTTGGGTTCCAATTTCCCTAGTTTTTGATAATGCTACTTACTTTTCTTCCATTAAATTAACTGCATTTTCTCATGAAAAGGGAATTAAGTTGCATTATTCTGCCAACTACTACCCACAATGAAATGGTTTGGCAAAATCTACGAATAAGAATTTGATTAGGATTTTGAAAAAGACTGTCATAGAAAACTAGAGGAGTTGGCATTCATCGTTACCGAATGCTCTTTGGGCTGATAGGGTCACACCCAAGAATTCCCTAGGTGTGTCACCATATACCATTGTTTATGGAAAGGAGGCTATACTTCCTCTGAACATTATGCTACCATCTTCCATAATATCCCAAGAGTCTAGAGGCACAGACAACGAAATCTTGCAACTTAGAATCTATAATATTTTTAAGGTGGAAGAGTCTAGATCCAGGGCCAAAGAACGTTTTAAGCAACATCAGGAAGTAGTGAAAAGGTGGTTTGATAAGCACAAAGCTGGAACAAAGGAATTTGAAGTGGGAGACTTGGTTCTTAAGTGGGATAACCCGCATGATGAAAAGGGAAAGCAAACAAAGTTTCAATATTTATGGGTAGGCCCTTTTCAGATTGCAGCAAAGCTTGGCCCCTCAACCTATAAATTGCAAGATTTGCAGGGATGGGAGGAGAACTTACCAGTTAATGGTTTAGTTCTCAAACCTTATTTTTCTTGATTTATTGTTCCTTGTTTTGTACATAAATAAATTGATTTGGTAGTTTGTTTGTTTTATGTCATGTTTTGTTTGATGTAGATTTTGTTTTGGTTTAAATAAAAGAGGCAAACTTTTGGTTGCATGGAAATCATCAGGGTTCTGAATTAACTGAAATCTTTGGGTATGAGACTGTGTACTTTTGTTTGAACTGATAGAATTTCTTCTAGTAAGTAGTTTTCCTAGATGGCTATGAACACATTGAAGTCCTACTTAATCCCTGAAAATATCTCAAGATCAAAAGGTCTGGAATACTATTTCGAGACTCCATCCATTTCACATCTAAAAAATGTCCTAGGGGGTGATAGCAAAAGACCCACGGAAAGGAAGCAGGGTAAATAGTATATTATATATAAATGATCCCATGCCAAAAAATTGAAAGCCAAAAGGCTGATAAGAGTCAAAACTCCTAAAAATCAATATCTATCAAAGCAAAGTACCGAATCATATGCGTACAAATTTGCCAAAAGTTCTTCTCCGTCCGTGAGCTGAAAATCAAATACATCTCTCACACAAAAGGACACTATGGATAGAGGAGTCTGAATAAAAAATTCAGAAAGGAAGGCATGAGGAGGACTCAAAAGGACAAAATATCCAAAAGCACAAAAAAGTGAAAAATGGCATGGGAATGAGGAAAAAATGAATATATCTATTTACCATATGTTACAATCCTGTGGTGTCCAAGCTGGAAGCTACCCAAAAGACAAAGGTAAAATGAAACTCATCTACTTGGCTTCAAAAGAGTTATCTTGACTTTGAGATTTTGGGTTTCCATTTTCCTAAGATTGGACTATCAGCAATGTGTAAAAGTACATATATTCGCCATTGGGGAAATCTGGACATCTAGAAGAATTCAACATTTTGGTTTTATTACTAAACAGTCTGTTACTTAAAGAAGATTTGATTTAGAGATCTAGGTTTACCAGGTAGCCTCCAATTGTTGCAACTGCAACCATTTCCCAAATTTCTAAAAAATTGGGACCCTCCTTTTAAATTTTGTCTTGCTTATATTTGTTGGGATTGTTTAAAGTTACTGCAAGTTTGATTGTTGAGGATGATTCTTAAATGAATATATTTTATGCTGATGTTGCTTTTTGAGTTAAATTATGACTCATGGGGGATTTTTATTTTCAATGTCGGAAATTATATTAGTTATGAATCGGAGCCGTAGTCTCCTACGCAGCCGCCATTGCGGAGGCTAAGTAGGCTAATGACCCGATCCAAACTCTCATTTGCCGTCGATGTGCTTTTAGTTTATTTTCGGCATTTTACTTTGTCACCATCAGGGCACCAGTCCTTTTTGTAGCCGTCATTTCAGAGGATCGATAACAAACATGCCGACGATTTTACCCACGCCAATTTCATGACTCTTTTTCGCTATCGAAATTGTGTTGGACTTTAGATTGGGGATTAGGTTTTAGTGTTTCCAATTGCCGATGGTTACATATTCTAGCAACCTGAGTCTATTTTAATCCCGCCGTTGTGGCTCCAGAGCGGACTAACCATTCGACGCAGTTGTTATTTTTTTCACCGATTGTTTTCTTTTATTGCAAACCCTTAGTAGGTGTGTCACCTGTCGTTGCGGCTCCGTAGCAAGCTAATCACCCATTCCTTGTTTTTCTTTTCACTGATGAAGAGTTTATCTATCTGATGCTTAGAGCTGGCGTTGGGATTTTTCCCACTATTCGGATGTGTTTACATTGTTCTATGTAATGGCGGAGGTTTCCCGTGGGTGTAGGTCGATGTTAAAGTTGTCTGAGTTGAAGAACGCGGTTTGGGTTTAGGTGTTTCGAAGAGTGATGGTTACTTTGCAGATGTGGCCTGGATTGGGAGAAAAAATATGTTCTATCAGGCACATGTTTAAGTTTTGATACAGGGGTTTAAGCACAAACTTGCAGGATCTCTTTTGTCTTGACATTCTTTATTTTGCATGCATTAATACTATTTATATTTCATATTACAGAACGCATGTATTGATCTATTTTCTGTTACCTTGTTAAACACTAATGATCCGATATGTTCAGGATAGGAAGATTGCTGTAAAGAATATATAAGCAAAATAGGAGTGACCTTGAAAGAAGAAGTTAAAGCATAAAGAAACAGAGATGTTGCTTGAGGAGAAGAAGAGAGAGAAAGGCTAAGACCAACAAGATCTCAAAAAGACCAAAGAATTATAGAGTGTAATCATTAAGAGTCTAGAGGCTCAGGCTTGGGCAGTTCGTCAGTTACCAAGCTAGTCCCATTTTCATAAAAGTGTTTATCTGAAATGTAACATTTGAATCATGAGCATTTACAAAACGACAAAACTATGAGATTAAAACGGTTGGGGGGCAACTCAAAGGTTTTGGCTGGTTTTTGTATAAATATAGGAAAGTTAGAGGGAAGAAGGACTTTTTCCCAGTTAGACTTGTGAGAACACATTGTAAGAGGAACTATTTCGTTTTGCAATATATAATTACAATTTTTCCTGTTGGAGAAAGCTTTGGTGGAATGTTCAAATGTTGTTCAATGGATGTGGTTGAAGGGGAACTATTTCATTTTCAGCTTTTATTCATTAACCGCGAGATCGTTTAAACTTGTTGAACCTATGTCCTTTTATGAATGTTGTCTGGTTTATTTCATGATAATTTCCACTATGGGTAATGAATGTTTTCACAGACAATGAGCTATCTTGTTTTTCATCCATCTATTCATGTTTATGTGTTTTGAATCAAAGAACAACTATCTGTGATTTTTCTTAATGCATGAACAACAATACATTACTCATTAAATGATAATCTCACTCCCTAGGGACAGCTTAGTTAGTTTTATTTCCTGCTGTGTGTGGTTTAGATGCGAGAGAGTCTAAGATGAGAGGTAAGAACCTGCACATCACATTGTGACCGCTCCTCGTATTCTTTATCAATATGCATTTTATATAGGCACTTGCATATCATACTTAAAGTTAAAAAACACAAAAATATATACGGTGGACCGGGCCGCAACCAGTAAAACCTTTTAATTTTTGTTACTTGACCTACGGTAGCCAGACTGCAAACCGGATGAATTCCCCATACCAAACAGTCACGGGCTAGTTGGGAACGTTGACTGGGGAGAACCCCTTGCTGTTGTTGCCTGCGATTTTTGAGGCCTCAACAAAAGGAAATGAATAAGCTCATATCCTTAGACCATGAACTTAAAAAAAGAGACTTAAACCTCATAATTTTTTTTTAAAAGAGGAGGAAGAAGATGATACGTTAGCCATTGTCAAGACAGAACTTCACAATAGGTTACAAATTGAAACTACTGGTCTCATAGAAGCAAACATGTTGGAAAAATTAATTGAGAATAAAGAAAGGCTAATACATGTTAAGGTTAGCTCTACCAGACAAAAATACAACATACTTAGTAATACATGAAGTTTAAAAGGATCGGGGTATTTATAAATGAAGGCCTCATTTGAGAGGATGGGGCCCAATTAAGAAAGGAGGTCCAAAAGGCAAAAGAATCTAGGAAGGAGGGAAAATGGGCATTAATTAGAAACATGAAAACTGTTAATAGAGATAGAAAACAAAAGGACGGTAATAAATAGCAATTTGACACACTCCGGATCTTCTTCTAGAACTGTCGAGGATTTCCATGGAGCAAAGGCTCTAAGTTAAGTTGGATCCAGAGTGGAATTGATATTATATTATTGGTTGAAATTTGGGAACATGAGGAGTCCAAGGTCCCTGAAGTACACAGATATGTTCTTTGGTCAATATGGAATAAACGTTCAACTCGTAGAGGCATTGGGGGTATATCCTATTACATTAGGATGAACATATCCCCACATGTTAGGATTTATAAGAAAGACCCTTACAACCAATTTATTTCGATAGAGATCACAGACATTAATGATGAAAAAACCTACATAGAAATATGCTATTTTTCCCCTATTACTTCCAACTTCTATAAAAAACACCAATTTAGATAAAAAAAATTCCCTATAATGGTTTAGAGCATGGTATTTATACTTTAAGGAATGAAGGAAATATCCTTTTGATGGGTGACTTCAATACTCGAACTTCCAGTAACCAAGCTATTCTTTTAAGAAACTATTCCAGCCCTAATCCTCTTTGGTTAGTCGAAGACCTTGAGTTAGCTAACAAGTACAAAATAAGTTCTGAAGATCTAGGTGAAAATTTATTTGGGTCTAAGCTGGTCAAATTTTGTAGTGCTCAAGATCTTATCATTTGCAATGGTTGTTATAGCTGATTTTACCACTCCAAGTGAATCACACTTTGTATGGCCTTCCCCTGTCCCTCTACAGACTCCTTAGACCCCGTGGACCATTTTTTGTCCTTTGATGTTTCCTTGACCATCCCTAAAAACATGTGAAAAATTATACAAGCGTCTTTTAAACCCTTAATCGCGTATATACACGGGTTTGACTCCTAAAATCGTGTATGTCGGGATGTGTGCATAATCCAAATCCTTTTGGATTTTTCCTTGACATGGATCCGACTCACTTGACTCCCGGCCTTCCCTATGCCTTGAGATCGCTCGGATTCGACATTTCATTACCCCTTTGAAAAGCTATATAAGGAACTATATGGTACATTGAAGGCATATGAGAGAATTGAGAGCAAAGAAACTATAGTCCATTGTTGGCGAAACTTATGCTTGAGTTTGCATCCCTTTGTCCCTTGGAGCACTTTTGTGTTCTTCCCAAGCTTTCCTTTTGCTTGTGAGCTTGCTATCGAGAGATGGAGGATTGAGGTGGTGGAGGCCCAAGTGGGGGATTCAGTTTCTCCAATTCGTAGACGTGCCGACAGAGGTTGTATCTATTGTAATCTCCGATTTATATTAATAGAAATATCTTTTCCTATCCAATAATGTGTGTTTCAATGAATATTTTATCCATGGGATGTTTTCAAATACTTATACATTGTTGATTATATATGCTAGAATAGATCTAACACCATGATATATAGTATGCTTGTATTGTTTACTTGTTGTTGAGGAAGTAATTTATCAATTCAAGCTAAAGTTGGAAAGCTCAATGGGGATCTACTTCAACCGTCCGCAATAAGGTATGAGGTCTGATCCTTTAGTGTTAGACATTTATTTTCTATTGCATATTGGAAAAGATTGATTTCTGGAGTCAAGCTGTCTGTTGTGGTACCCCAAGCCATAGGAATTTCTCTCCGTAACAGAATTGGCGACTCCATTGGGGATGTTCCTTGTTTTTATTTGGGGGTTTGCAGGCATAATGGGCTTGATATTATTGACTTGATCTTTGTTTCTCCTTGTTTATATGTTGCATTTGATAGTATGTTCATCCATTGACACTCCCCTTTATTGGTTTGACCCATGGCCTGCTTTTTACCATTGCTTTCTCTGTATACGCAGGTTTTTGGCTAAAAGTCATGTACATACGTGGATTTTTGGCCAAAAGTTGCGTCTACACGCAGGTTTTTGGCCAAAATCCACGTATACACACAGGTTTTTGGCCAAAAGTCACATATATACGTAGCTATTCTTTAAATAGTCCCATACATCCTCCCTTTTGGTGAGTTTGATGTTGTGGGAAGTTGCTGGGTGGGTTGTGAGTGTGGTTGGGTCTTCCTTGGGTCTGATGTTGTCTGTTGGATGCTTCTTTTGTGACCAGAGAACACTTTTCAATTGATTTTTCTTTGAAAGTAGTTTTAGTCATTTATCCTTTTTGTTTTTCCATTAGTGCATTACTCTTTTTTGTCTCGGTGTCTTACTGGGCTTGTCTTTTATACTTGCTGCAGAGACTGAGAGTTTTAGAAGACTTTTATTGCATTTTTCATTCTTTTATATTGAAAAATACAAAGTAGTTGCACTCTTAGTTGCATCTTAGATATGGATTTGAGGAGGCACTTGCATTGGATTACTTGGATGAGAGTTGTGTTTAGGCTTTCATATAGGAAGGATTGCATTGGCATTTGTAAAGGAATATATATTTATGCATCTCATGTAGTGGCATACCCTATTTTTCATTTGACAAAAATTGCACTTAGCATTGTTTGTTATGGTGTGCATATTTATTTCACTGCTGAGTCATAATGTCATTAAGTTGCATAGCCGTTTCCCTTTGAGTAATTACAGCCAATTAAAATCAACGCTTAATTAAAATGAACTACACTATTTTATTTCATAGGGTTCACCAACAAGATTAGGTTTTAGGGTCTTGGAATAGTTCATTGTGAGTAAATTCTCCAAGATCACTAAACAACAACATGTATGTGTTTGTCCAGGTGAGTGTGTGAAATCCTTGGTATAACCAGTGTTTCTCAGGATCCTCCTCTCAAAAGGGGGTTACGCACGAGGCAATGTGAGCGGTTATTGATTGGGATGACCCCTAGCCATAACTGAGTAGCAGCGGAGATATTTCTAGGATTGTATTTGTATTTGGGGGCTCTTTCGAGAGTTTCGGCCTTTGCTACCCTGCCCATACGGTCAATCCCTCCTGCGACTGTCCTCCTGAGCATTGATTATATTGAGGTGACCTTAGTGGCCTTACCTAGGATATCGAGGGGGTACTTTGCAGGGGTTATTCTACGGGTGTCCCGGTCAGGTTGGGGTCGGACAGCACAGTCGCTTTACGCGTTGAAGCTGAGGGCCACTATAATTGGTTACATACCTCCACTTGTAGTGTATGGGAGTTTCAAGCCTCTGCTAGGTGAGACATACTTGCTGCATTCGGGAGCTCACATATCCTCCCCTTGGTTTGCTTGTATTTTGGCTGTATATTTTCTTACAAGTGTGCTCTTTGTGCGCTAGCTGGCCTTTGGGATCGCGGTTACTTGAGTATATTTATGCTCTCTTGATTTTGGGTCCTTTTATTTTTGGCATGCCTGGTATCCTATCACCCATCCTTGGTCCTAGTACGGACCCTGGTGTCAGACTTGGGGGAATTACAACCCCTTACCCTGCTCATAGATTTGAAGTGGTCACATTCTTTCGTCTACTCCATTTACAGAGGATTTTTATTCCCTTCACTCGGTATTTACACCAGTGGTCACCCTCACGGAGGTGGTGGTGGATGCGTGAACGTTGGGTATACACCTTACTTTCCTTTTTATGTCCCATCGTTTCGACCCGTTCGTTCCTATCACAGGTATTATGTCTGAACTGGCATATAGGTTAGGATTTCACATCCGCTTGCACTTATGCACTACCTTATGACCATTCCATCTTAACCTTAGGTATGAACCCATTCCATGGTATCACGGAACCTTCATGTTGTTGTTAGAAGTGGTACTATGTGAATGGTAGAGCTTTCCTTTACATGGGTTCCCTAGTTAACTCCCTTTTGCATTTGGTACGCATGGTGTGAGTCCTCTCTTAGGTCCGGGAGTCCCTTTTAGTCCTGCCATATCCTTAAGCAAGAGCTTCATACTCCTCTTGAACTTTATGCTATCCATTTCCTCGGGACTCCCTTATGTCAAGTTGTAATTGCATTATCATGAGCTTTGCTTGCCTTATTGAGCTTGATGTCGGCCTCCCTGACATTGAGTTTCAGCCATATAGCCCGAGCTTGTCTCATGTCTAACCATGCAGAGCAATTTTTTTTTTATCCTTTGTAGCTTGATTCCCTTTTTACCGGGAGGGGATTTTCCCCCGAGTGTTGATATCCTACACATGTATCGTTGCATTGAGCATAGGTATGTTCCACTGCTTAGAACTAGTTTGTTTTCCCTTATGACACTCGTCTCCTCCTAGTATGTAACTATAAAGCAATTTTATTCTTTTTCAAGCTTTTTAAATATTTGAAAAAGTAAAAAAAAAATCAAAAAACCAAAAAGCTAGACAAGGAAAGATGTTATCTTTGGCAGTTGTCGAGTCGTGTCGCCTTCGAACAGAGCACTGTATATCACATCCATTGGTTGGGTTTATAGTTTGACTTTAGGAGTTGTACTCATTTATTTGAGTCTATCTCTACCGACTGGTTAAGCTTCTAGTCCCCATGGAACCTCTGTCGATGCCTCTTGTGTCACAGAGATGTCCCAATTTGTATATTGATTCTATGCTTCCTTTATTCAGTGACCATACCCCGTTATGCTCTTGATCGAAGGAAGTTGAAGCCTGATTCAGCCATTCCTCAGTTATCTTGACTTTGCATGTTGGCCATTCCTGGTACAGTTACTGGTTCATGCACCTTATGATCGAGTCCTTCCACATTATATAGCTTTTCTAAGTACCTCGTGTTGGATGATGGGGGATGCCTTAATGCCCTCCTTCCAGCGGATTTCATCCCATCGACTTTAGATCATTTATTATGGGATTGGAATCTAGAGTCATTTTGAGTGCGTTGAGACTTGCAGTCATCAGTGGGAGGTTCTCTCGCCATCAAAAGTCTTTGGGAATACATCAATGTCCCCTGATCGATGGATCCTCTCAAGTGTTCGACCTCAACACATTTATTCACACTTGTTAGTTTGCACTCTAGTACCTTGATTCCCATTTTCATTATCGGTGGGTGATCTCACGTCTGTTAACGGTATACATCAATGACCGGTAATCAGATGATGGACTACTATGTTCGACCTCGACACCTCTATTCACATAGTAGGACATGTAGTCGTAGCAGTTTGTGTAGAATAATGTCCAGATTGGTGGCATCTCTTATATGCTACCTCCTTGATCGTGCCAGTGTTCATGAGATTTCAGCTCTCGTGAATTGATTCCAGTATAGGTCAGACATTTCCAGCCACTATGGAGATCTTGATCTGTTATATATCTTCAGCCATTATGGAGATCATGGTCCTTTGTATATCTTCATCATGGAGATTCTGATCTATGTATATTGTACGTGGCGATGACCACTTATGTGATATCTTGTATCATTCCTATTCATGGCCATTGTACTCTTATGTATCCGAGACTGCTATATGTATTTGCAGTTATGTACAGAGTTGTATCATTGTACTATGTTGATTAGGTGGTTGTTCTTCCATTTGGGATTCTTTATCACTCCACTTATGGGATGGACTTATAATGTATTTCGGCCATTGTATGACCCCTCTGACCTCACACATTAGGGGGCATCTGTTATAGTTGATTTTACCACTCCAGGCAAATCACACTTTGTATGGCCTTCCCTTGTTCCACTGTAGACTCCTTAGACCCCGTGGACCATTTTTTGTCCTTTGATGTTTTCTTGACCATCCCTAAAAACATGTGAAAAATGATACACGTGACTTTTAAACCCTTAATCGCGTATATACGCGGGTTTGACCCCTAAAAATGCGTACAATTTCGGGATGTGTGCATAATCCAAATCCTTTTGGAGTTTTCCTTGACATGGATCCGACTCACTTGACTCCTGGCCTTCCCTATGCCTTGAGATCGCTCAGATTCGACCTTTCATTACCCCTTTGAAAAGCTATATAAGGAACTCTATGGTACATTGAAGGCATATGAGAGAATTGAGAGCAAAGAAACTATATTCCATTGTTGCCGAAACTTATGCTTGAGTCTGCATCCCTTTGTCCCTTGGAGCACTTTTGTATTCTTCCGAAGCTTGCCTTTTGCTTGTGATCTTGCTATCGAGAGATGGAGGATTGAGGTGGTGGAGGCCCAAGTGGTGGATTCAGTTTCTCTGATTCGTAGACGTGTCGACAGAGGTTGTATCTATTGTAATCTCTGATTTATATTAATAAAAATATCTTTTCCTATCCAATAATGTGTGTTTGAATGAATATTTTATCCATGGGATGTTTTCAAATGCTTATACATTGTTGATTATATATGCTAGAATAGATCTAACACCATGATATATAGTATGCTTGTATTTTTTACTTGTTGTTGAGGAAGTAATTTATCAATTCAAGATGAATTTGGAAAGCTCAACGGGGATCTACTTCAACCGTCCGGAATAAGGTATGAGGTCTGACCCTTTAGTGTTAGACATTTATTTTCTATTGCATATTGTAAAAGATTGATTTCTGGAGCCAAGCTGTTAGTTGTGGTACCCCAAGCCATAGGAATTTCTCTCCGTAACAATGGTCTCACAAAATGACCAAACTCTAGTGAGATGACTTGTATCCATGGGATTCGAAGTAGTGTGGTAGATTATGCCATATCTGATATCCCTACATACAACAAATTAATAGATTTCAACATCTTCAACAACCATGAGCCCGACTCTGATCATAGGCCTTTAATTATAACTCTCAATATTGTCATGCATAACGATCCCAAGGAGGAAAACTATCATTGCCAAAAGCACTTGATCTTTGATAAAAATAAAGCTGACATTTAAATTATCCATGATCTAAAAAATGAAATGGTTCCTTTATCTAGCATGGAGAATATATAAAATATCTACCATAATTTTGCTACAATCCTCTCATTGTCCATTAACAAGTTCTCTATTGAAGTCTCGACTAAAAGGACCATTAGTAGAACCAACCCTTGGTATGATCAAGAGTGTATAGATGCAAGAAAATAAATTAAGCAAGCTACTACATATTCGATAAAAATAGACAAGATAAATAACTACAAAGCCTTAATTAAAAGAAGAAAAATGCATTATCTAAATAAAAGGCAGGAAAATCTCCTACACCTCTCCAACGTGGCTGCTAAGAAATTCTGGAGGCAAATTCTAACTCGCAAAACAAAAGAAGACAATAAAATTGGTTTGAAAGATTGGAATTCCTATCTTAAAAAGATTTATGAACCCCATATGTCAGAGATAACATGCAAACCCTTCTTACACCTAAAGAAGTTTTCTCATTAGAAGAGATAGATTTTGGGGTAAAGAGCTTACCAAATGGAAAATCCAAATACATTGAAGGCTACCAAGCCAACATCTTAAAAATTGGAGGGCCTATCCTCATCCCCGCACATCCACAAACTCTTATTTCTAGAGGAGCAAAGATTTCCTACACCTTGGAATCAAAGCCTCATTATTCCTAATTTCAAAAGTGGTGATAAAAATGACCCCTCTAATTATTGGACTATTATGATTAGCCCTCTTTTAGCTAAGTTATATGGTATTATCTTAGAAAAGGAGATCAATGAATGGCCAAAAATAGAAGGTAACTGGGATAAAGGCCAAGCAGGTTTTAGAAGGAATCATTCAACCACACACCACCTCATTACACTTAGGATCATTGCAGATGAATTTCGTAATAATAAGTTTGACCCATTTTGTTTCTTTGTGGATTTTAGAAAATATTTTTATACAATGCATATAAATAACCTATGGAATAGGCTAGAGGAGTTTAAGGTTCCTTTTGAGTTGAGAGATGCCGTGATAAGGTTATACAAAAAGGTCATTGCAAAGTTTGAGAATAATGAGGGGTGGACAACATATACAAATTTTAATATTGGAGTTAAACAAGGTTTCCCCCTCTCCCCTACCCATTTTGGCATTTACATTTATAAGCTAGAAATGTGTTTAGAAGAAGTAGGTTGCACCGGTACAATCTCAGTTGGGATATTTATCATCCTCCTACTTTATACTGATGATATTGTTCTTATGGAATGTGTCCTTTTGATCTCGATAAGAAATTAAGAATTATTAAGTATTTTTTCTCTAACATGGGTATGACTGTTAAAACTAAAAAGACAAAAATCATGACTATAAAATCTAAGAAAGACATCTATGCAAATTTTATATATAATATTATAAATATAGAGGAAGTGACTTCTTACAAGTATCTCAAAATCGATATTCATCACAAGATCAATTGGAACTATAGCATTGAGAAAATGATTAATGGAGGGTGGAAAGCTTATTTTTGTCTCGAAAATAACTATAAATCAACCAATCTTGTCATGTGAGATAAAAATAAGTTCCTCTTTGAAACTCTTGTCATTCTTGTTATCTTGTATGGTTGTAAAGTATGGGGGTACAACATTGCTGGAGAATCTTGGAGGAATATTGAGCAAATACATAAGTGGTTTAGAACTTATAACCTCAAAATTAAAAGCAATACGCCTTATCATATTCTCCTCATACAAGTGGGTCTCTGCCCCATCGACTGCATGGCTATGACTAGGTATCTGATGTACAATCATAAGATAAATAACATGAGAAACAAGAGACTTCCTAAACTTTCTTCAAACTCAAGTCAAAACCAACTATGCCTCAAGCGGTGTTGGTGTAAAGATACCATGGCTTGGTTAAACCATCGGGGCATTAATGAAACCGACATTTTGCAGAACATTGATATTGTCAAAAATATTATTACTTTTAAGTTTAAAGAGAAATTCTGGCGTGAGTAAAATTTAGCAGTTAAGAGAAAATTAAGATACTATAAGGAGGTCATTAATCCTAACTTGGAAGATCAGAAGTATCTCTCGGTAGTAACTAGCTCATGGAAGAAAATTAATATAGCCAAGTTTATAACGAAATCTCATGAAATCCATAGCTAAACATGGCGTTGACCTCTATTCCTAAAACTCCATGGGCGGAAAGGGTTTGCCATCTTTGTGACTCTATGAGTGTTCAAGATGAAAATCACTTTCTCTTAGAGTGGCTTCCTTACACCCACATTAAATATGAGTTTCATAGTATTTGGTACAATACAAACCTTTATAAACTCCTAACTTGCCAACACTATAGTGAACTTGGAAAGCTTTTTGAGCACAAGAACAATATTTTAAACTAAACCAAGTATTATCCTTCTTAAAGTCTGATAGACCAAAGTTGGTCTCAGTAGACATTAATAATGATCATGATCATCAACATATTACAAATTCAATCTTTACATTTATTACATAAAAAATAGCATATAATAAAAATCACAATTAAAAATAGTTTTAGTTTATTTATTTAAAAAAAATATTCTAGTTTATTTATTTTAAAAGAAAATATTAAAATTAATTAATTTGTTTTATTATTAAAATGGAAGAGAACCTTTCTTAAATTTTTATGTTAACCGCTTATGAAAAATATATTTATATAAATTGAGAGTATTATAATATTTTTATTATCTATATTTTAGCATTATAATCATTAATTTTTTTCGAGAATGTTTTAGGTTTTACTAATATTCAATTTTACTATAAAATTAAAGCTTAATATTAGTTTAATAATTTTAATTTTTTTCTTTAACTATGTTTCATTTTGTAAGTGAAAATTCATAAACATTCTTTAAAATATATTATTTTCTTCTTATTATCTTTTATTAGATTTTAATTTCTCTTTAAATTTAATATAATCAAATAACATTCCAAAAATCTATCATTATTTTACTATAGTATCATTAATTCCAAAATTATATAATCAAATAACATTCCACTGAATCTATCATTATTCTAAAATCGTATCATTAATTCCAAAATTCTACATAATTAATTCCAAAATTCTATCATTGTTCCAAAATTGTATCATTTAAGAGATAAGAATTTCAAATATCTCTTACTCCATGTGAAAGTGGATATGTATATTTAGTTATTACAAATCATAACTAAACAAGTTTGAAATATAGTTCTATTTAGAGAAGTTTGGGGATATCATTTTGGTTTTCTTAAAAAATAAAAATGAGTACAATGTAAAAAAACATATATCTTATTATATGTTATAAATTATAATATGAATATTATAAATTACATGCTTTGTTTTTATAGTGTTTATGTTTTTCTCTAATGCCTAATTTCATTTTATTATAAAGTTGATAAAAATCTATTCTTATTTTAATATTAATTTTATTTTCCAATTTTGATAATTAAACTAAAAATTAAATATCTGTAGTTATATTTATGGTACATTAATATTCTTCTATTCTCCATTCTCTCCTTTCTTTATAATTTTCCTTTAAATTTAACATAATCAAATATCAGTAATACCATGTATTTATTTAAAACGATTAAAATATTAAATATTACAAAAGGTAAAAATTCAAATATCAGTAATACCATGTATTTATTTAAAATATGATTGAAGTATTAAATATTAGGAAATGTAAACATTCAGATAATTTATTATTTAATAAAGGTAGGCCCTCGGATTCACCTGAATTCATATTAATGAAGGTTATATACTGAACAACTGGATACAGAATAACTAAAGAAAACACCCTTGCTGAATTTGTGGGGTTCGGTATGGCTACGGTACTTAATGGCTTATCCATTATATGCTAGTTGTTTTACATTGGGCTAGAGCTTCACCTCGCTCCACTTGGTTTACTTGGACCAACTTCCACAAAAGCGCTGAGTATAATACCATGTATTTATTTAAAACGATTAAAATATTAAACATTACAAAAGGTAAAAATTCAAATGTCAGTAATACCATGTATTTATTTAAAATATGATTGAAATATTAAATATTAGGAAAGGTAAAAATTCAAATATCTAGTGTTACTAAACCCTTAAACTTAAACACAAACTTATTAATGTAGAAAACTAAATACAAGAGAAAAAATAATGAATGTGTAAAACAAAACCTTTTGCTAATGATTTATGAAGAAAAAAATAAAAAATGTTCACTTCCTCTTTCAGTGTTGTGGTCCTCTTATTAATGAGAACAAACTACATAGGGGTAGTATTTGATAAAGAAACCCCTTTTATATTAAATAATTATCTAGTAACTATCTAATGGTCTTATTCAAATAGTATGGTTACATATATTAATTTATTGAGTCATAAGTACCCTAAAGTAGGGAGAATAGGTATAACTCCAACATGTCCTTCTCTTTCAAAAGCATAATTGTCTTCAATGTTTGAGATGGGAAATTGTTGTAAAATTGTTAACAGCTCCTAGGTGACATATTTTAGTTGTATATATTTCCATTGCTCAATGCTTCTTGGACTATGCATTAGTGAAATTAACACTTTGGTAGAGAATACTTCCTTTGACTAGAGCCAAATGGACCCTTCTTCATTAATTTTTAACACCCTTATTTGCCCCTATAATTCTATCCCACTACCTTCTTTAATGGACATGACATTGAAGGACTAGATCAATCTTTGAGTGGGTTAGAAGAGCCAATTTCCAGGTAATTTATCCAATGCATTGGATGATCTTGTAAGGTGCATATAGCCTTTGTGTTAGTTTCTAATGGATTTTATTTTTCGGGGGTGTTTATTTATAGTGTTTAAGGTGAAGTAACACATGATTCCATTCCAAAAAAAATCTATGAACAATGTTGGCCAACTTGTGATTTCATTTTATTTTTTGCTAGAACCAAATTGTTCTTACATTCGTGGAGAATGGATTCTTTGGTGTGAAGTATGTTATCTATTGCATGAACCTTGGATGTGCTTGGTAAATAGGAAATAAATAATAATATGTTTTTGCCATAGATCACTTCATATGGTGTCAGTTTAGTATCTCTTTGATATGTGATATTGTAGCACCATTCTGAAATGTAATGCCTCATTTTGACTTTACCAATTGAACTACTCATTACATATTTCTATTTTTCTTATTATATATGGAACTCAGTTAATAGGATGACATTGTACCTGATGGACTTATGGCTACTATTTTGCAGAATTTGTGTGTGTGTGTGTGTGAAGTTTCGTATTTACGCCGAAGGCGTTTTTCCTATGGAGACGTAGTCTCAAAAGATTCCTCGTCTCCCTTCCCATTAAAAATTGGAAAGGTGCCATGATGTATTAGCGAATGGAGCCTAGATAGGTGTTGTGTCTCGCTTTCAAAGGAAATTATTTCCATGCTGACCAAATGGCATGATGGATTTATTGTCCTTACATTTTTTTCATGCACGTATGCTGATCAAATTTTTTATTTTTATTACTGCATTTTAGTCAGGTCCCAACTCCTCAATTCTGCAATCTCAATTCGGGAACTTCTGTCCTGTAGAACGCAGGTGTCCTTTGTGTTACGGCCGGTGCTGCACGCGAATGGATTGATGGAGTTGATGGATTGATTACCAATTGCAGATCGTTCTTTCCAGTTGGTGTTTAGCGTGTTTTTTTGATAGGTGGATTGCGTGTTTTCACTACACTTCTAACTGTTGTCCTAAATGACCAGTCTTGGTGTTCTTTTGTAGAGGATTTTACTACCCTTCCTTGTTGTTCATTTTTTGAGATTAGGTAGAGCCCTTCCCAAGTATTTACGCCGAGGATTTTGCGAAAGTTTCAGCCTAGTAGTTTATGTGGGTTTATCCTAAGATATTCTCGATGAGTTTTCTAGATCTAGGCTCACAATTTGTGGGGCCAATTTGGTCAAGGTTTCATTTCACTAGTGCTTCACTCAATTGAATACACTTTGCCCATGTTGCTCAATTAATGAAACAAAGCTTGTCATATGATTCAGACATGGGTCAATATCTTCACTTTTGCTCACCTTATGATGATTTTCAAAATCTTGTTATAATACTGCATTTACCGCATTTGTTGTTGTGCTGCCTTTGGTTTGCACAGATAAACAAACCTTCAGGTAACCACTATTTCTTATTGTTTGCTTCGCACATATTGATTTCGCTGTGCTTCATTTACACTAGAGAGTTTCTAACAAAGTTTTTCGCACCTTCTTAAATTTGCAGGTCTTCCTTTAGCCTGCTTAAATGTTTTGAATATTTATTTAGTCTGATTATGAGATGGTCAAATACCCTTGCTTTTTTTGACTGTTATTCTCGCTGTGTCGCAAAATGACTGACCTGCATTGGTTATGTGGCTTCATAATGGTGTAATACGCATGCTATGTAAATAAAATGATAGGTATCATATTTTATGATGGAGTTGTTTTAGGTAAGGAATTCAGCCTAAAGCTGCAAGCTACTATAATAGTGGTCACTTCCGCATTTCGTGTTCCACTTTCCGCCGTCCATAATGCAGAAATAGGAACTTTGATGTTTTTTCTCGTGAAATTTTCTTTTTCGCTTTCCACTTTTCGAGGTAGGAAATCTGAAAAAGTTGTTTATGTAAATAGAACTTGGGTAGCGCTTTCGCATTCTACTTTCCGCAGTAAGGAACAGGGGAAATCTATTCCCAATTTTTGACTTCCGTCAATGCAAATTCCATATTTTGAATTTATCTTGTCGATTTCTGCTTTCCCCTTTGGAGAATGCAGAAATCAGAATTTACATTTTAGAATATAACTTTCCTTGCTTTCCGACTTCCACTTTCCGCCGTGTGCAATGTAGAAACCATAAAAGTCTGTCGCACTTATTTTTCCGGAATGTGGGAATCGAACCTTTCATATTATTATTTTCAAATTTTTTTACTTCCACTTTCCGAATTATGGAAGGCCAATCTAACAGGGGTCACTTCCGCCTTCTGCCATCTGGAATGCAGAAATAGGAACTTTGAAGTTTTTCTTTTTCCGCAATCAGCTTTTCGACGTAAGAAAGGTGGAAAAGTTATTTATATAAATAGAACTTGGGTCACATTTGGGAATTCTTATTTTCGTAGTGCGGAGAGCTATCAATTTTGCACCGAAACTTGGGTATCATTTCCGCAGTGCAGAACAGGGGAAATGTATTCTTGATTTCCCTTTCCGACTTCCTCTTTTCACCGTGCGCAATGTAGAAATTGGAAAAGTCTGTCGCATTTATTTTTACGGAATGCAGAAATCAGACCTTTCATGTTTTTCTTTTCAAATTTTTTTACTTCCGCTTTCTGAATTACGAAAGGCCACTCTAATAAGGGTCGCTTCTAAATTCCGCGTTCCGCATTTCACCGTCCGGAATGCAAAAATAAGAAATTTGAATTTTCTCTTTTTCTGCTATCAGCTTTTCGAGGAAAGAAAGGAGGAAAAATTATTTATGTAAATAGAAATTGGGTCACGTTTCGGCATTCTTATTTTCGCAATGCAGAGCACTATCAATTATGCATCAAAAATTGGGTAGCGTTTGTGCATTCTGCTTTCCGCAGTGCGGAACAGGGGAAATGTATTCCCGATTTCCGACTTCCGTCAACGCAGATTCTAGATTTTTAATTTATCTTTCTTATTTTCGCTTTCCACTTTGGAGAATGTGGAAATTGGAATTTACATTTTCGAATATAACTTTCCGTGCTTTTCAACTTCCACTTTCCATCATGCGGAATGCAGAAACCGAAAAAAAATAGTCGCACTTATTTTTCCGGAATGCGAAAATCGGACCTTTCATGTTTTTCTTTTCATAGTTTTTTACTTCCACTTTCTTAATTACAAATTGAGAAATCCAAAATTTGGATAGGTTTTTAGTTTAAATACATTTCTTTCCGACTTTCGTTTTCTGCACAGCGAAAAGTAGAAGCCAAAAATGCAAATCCAAGTTTTAGCATTAATATTTATAACATATAATGAATAATAGTCCATATTTAATATTTATAATAGATAATGAATAACAATAACCAGAATCATGAAATGTGTTCATGCTAAAAAAAATTGTTATCATATATTATGCATTTTAGTTAGATCACATGAATATGTTACATTTCAATTTTCTTTTTGTTCATGCCCTCTTTCATTTCACAGGAAAATATAACCATCACGCTATGGAGACTATGCTAACTAAAGATTCTATTTCACTTTTGATACATTGTGATGTCAACCTTTTCTCGCTGGTAAGGGTTTCCTCATTAAACCAAGTGAACTCACTCAACTCATCATCTATTCAGTTCTGAATTTCTATCTCGGAAGGGCTTCACAAGCATGAGCTATTGCTTCCAACTATATATAGTAGCCTTGTAGAAACTGGAAAACTAAAAGAAGGATCTATAATCAAAGTTACCAAATGTACATGCAATATTGTACACAGTGTAATGTATGTTTAATTTCCTTGTTGTCTTTCTCCACTTAATCAATTTCACAATGTTCATCCATCCAAGGTTTTTCTATCCCATTGAACTCTAACATACTTCTTCTCGCAGAACTATCACATTGCTTACACTCGAAGTTGTCATAGTGGATGTAGCAGTTATTGGAGATCCTGCACCTTACCATTTACCTATACCTTCTCCCTCACAAATTTTTTCCTCTGCTCTAGTGAATCCTAGCTCAGTAGATGAAAACCCTGCCTTGGATGCATCAACTATTCCATTCACATCACTCTCCTCTTCTAGCAAAGTTTGGAACATTCAAGGTCAAGTTATTTCCAAGACAAAGCTACATGAATATGGAAACCAACGGGGATCTGGAAAAATATTTGGATTTGACATTGTTAGTGCTTCACATGATGAAATACATATATCCGCATTCAATGAATTGGAACTCTCTTTGTATGAACAAATACAAATAGGAATAGTGTACATAGTATCAAATGGCACAGTGAAACCATCCAATCCAATTTTCAACCATTTGAAAAGACATAATGAGATTTTCCTAGGTTCCTCCTCAACCATCCAACCATGCTTAAATGAATACCCCTTAATATCTTTATATTGATTTACCTTTAAAACTATTCAGGAGATACAAACTATACTTATCAATTCCATGGTGGACCTTGTTGGCCTTGTCATTTTAGTTTCTCCTACATCCACAATACGAAAACGAGATGGTGTTGAGACTGTTAAGCACAATATTGGACTCTGTGACATGTCAGGCTATAGTATTCACATAACACTTTGGGAAGATCATTTCCAAATTGAAGGAGTCAAGCTTGCCAACCTACATGGTTTACCTACACCTCCAGCTGTAGCAATCAAAAGTGGTCGTGTTACATATTTTAATGGAAAAACTGTTGGAACTATTTCCAACACTATTGTTTTTATAAACCCAAAAATTTAAGATACTTCCATTCTCCAAAAATGGTTTCATGACAATAGATTTCGTTCAGCATCACCATCTTTGAGCCAAAAATTCAATGCCTCTCATTTCGTGTCTTGTAAAATCATTACCATCAATGACCTACAAACTCTTCAATCATCTGAAAAACCTGTTTGGTACTCTCTTGTAGCAACTGTCACAAATGTTAACATGGATGACTTTTATTTCCTTGCATGCCCTCTTTTTGTTGATGGAATACAATGCATGAAAAATATTTCCCACAAAGTCGGAGACATTTGGCATTGTGCTAAATGTGATGGAGAGTTTCTTGAATGTCACTACCGATATATACTAAAGGTTGACTTAGAAGATGTCACTAGATACCTTCATGGTGTGATAGATTTTGATGATGCTACAAACCAACTCATGGGAATTTCTGCAAAATATCTGTGTCTTCTCTCAAATTAAACAGCATCAATTGTAAAAATTGTCTAGAGGATATGCAACAAAAAATTACTTCTTACTCTTTCAGTTAGAACATAGACCTTCTACGGAGCTTCACACCTAAAAGTTGTAATTGTCATGGTTGAAAACGCATAAACAAAAATTTCAGATGGACACATAAATATCTAAGTTTTTTCAACTTGATACTTAACCATTCTTCATTGTTTATAATGAATGCTTTCAATTCTCAATTTTAACTCCTTGTTTCATTGTTCAACATAGTAGGGTATTTTTTTAACTCTCTTATAGCAACACTTTCTTGCAGTTTCATACTTCCAATGTACAAGATATCACTTACCATTTCTTACCTAAATTGTTGATAAAACCTATATGGTAGTTTTTAAATACAATACTATTTTGCTATTCTGTTTTTTATAAAATAAACAACTTTGTTCTCTTGTTTTTTAGCACAAATTTTGATTTCTCTGTACATAACAATAATTAGAGTTACTTTTATTTTTCCATATATACTTTCTCACACTACACTTTGTTCTTGTGTATTGTTGTTTTCTTACAATTATCAAGCTAGCACTCGAAAAAAAAAATTACTGCAGTTATATTATTTTAAGCTACATTCTTACTTCCCCATATGCAATGAATTAACATTTTTTTTTTATATTTTGCTTTATATCCATATAGTTTGCAGTTAATACATATAGAAAATCTGTCGCTGGCAATAATCAAAGCTTCTAGGTGTTTAACAAGTATACAATTTTCTTGTAGGCATTATGCCAAATCATGACAATGAACAAGACAATGCATGAAGAAGAGTTTTATATGCACAAAATAGAGATAAAAACAAAAATAAACAACGTCTTCTTTACAGGGCTGCTCATCTACCCGTGGATATGTCTTCTTCAATTTCTCTTGCCGAACCTGTCGACACGGCTTCACTTCCATCTCCTGTGCCAAATCCATTGAACAACCACCTCAATGATGGACATCAACGATTTCGTAAAAAATGGACCAACTAGCTGATATGCATGTCTGCTTGATTTGTAAAGAATGTTACCTTGGTATTGTAACAAAAAAATTCCATGGTGCATACGCTTGTTCTCGTTGTATTCTAGAACTAAAATGCCATTGATTTTAATTGGAAAACAATATGGATCCGGGAAACCAACAAGCTGTCCTTGTAGTACTTACACAGGTTGAATAAATGCTCATTAGTCGTGCTAACCCAATATTGCAAGTGACACATGATCGTGGTGATCAATATAAATACTTTGCCATAC
This sequence comes from Pseudotsuga menziesii, assembly GCA_001517045.1. NCBI lineage: Eukaryota > Viridiplantae > Streptophyta > Pinopsida > Pinales > Pinaceae > Pseudotsuga > Pseudotsuga menziesii. Next base: position 200,732 of record LPNX010245535.1, read on the forward strand.
TATTGCGGCTTCCCCCAAGACATTTCCAATATTGCCACATACCTACCACATTTAGTATCAGAACTTGACATCCTTTTTGTTCAGAAATGCAATTCTACAAACAATCCATATGAACTGTTTGTTAGTCGAACAAATGTTCTTTCTTCCCTTCAATTCAAAATGGAAAATGACCCAAACTATAAGGATGTACAAGTCAATCCAATGGCATTAGCTTCTTTTCCTCTTATTCCAGCAAACATTTAACCTCTAATTCTGCATCTTAATAGAAATGATACATTATCTCATCAGCAAAGCTTGTCCTGTACAATTCAACCACCAAATTCATTTGAACCCTATGAATTGGAATCCTCGTCATTTATTTCAACACAAAATAATGCCAAAACTGAGGTTGAATAAATTAGACAATTGTTACACATACCAAATATCCCACTACAACCTTCCATTGATTGACCCCCTATATAAATGTCCCCTATCAATGAGTACACCATAGAAGGCCTTATTTCCATGGCTTTTCCAACTTTGTTTCCCACAGGTATAGAAATTTTATTACAACCATGCATTCATGAGGTTGATATGCACGAATATCCACTTCACCTCATTCTCTATCATGACAACAGATTTGGCCAACATCCTCGCTTTCGATACTACATATACAATCTAATTATGCGTCATCGAAGTAATGCTACTGCCTCTATTTTTGTAAAAATTAATCTTGAAGATACACTACCTCGCATAGTACTTGAGCTTGTCAACCAATTGCAAGACATGCCTAATGAGAAAATTGGTGAGTTGGTCGCAAGATATGGGTCTTCATTACATGGAACATGTTCATATTAGAACAAAAGTAGATTTGAACTGAAAAATATGATCAATCAACTAGGTACACCAACGTTCTTCTTCATCCTTAGTGCAACTAACACAAAATGGCCAGATTTGTATGCTCTAATGCTTGCTAAACGTCCTACTGGTTTAGCTCAATACTATCAATGGAAGATTCACAACATCATATCAAATACACATATTACATCACAATACATGTATAATAGATTCAAAACATTTCTTTAAGAGGTGCTTCAAAAAGGTTTTCATATAACCGATTCTTGGTGCAGGTATTATACCATCTATTCCTTCTTATTTTTCTCCTCATATTTTTCACTTTATACAATTTATTTCTAATATATGATTTTTACTCCCTTGTAGATATGAATGGAAGCATAGAGGATCCACACACATTCATGGTTTTATTTGGTTGGAAAATGCACCAAATATGGACACGTTAGATTGGGAAGATGATATTGCAGTTGAAGCTGTAATTTGTTTTTGACACATATGTGACAGCTTGAAATCCTCATAATTCCCAATTTTCTGCATCTGGGTCACACCATTCTACTACAAATGATCAATGCAGTTTTGCATCACCATCAATATTTTCATCAAACTACTCAACTGACTATGAAGATCTTGTCAATTTTGTTCAAAGGCACACCAGATGTTCAGAGTCAACTTGCCTTCGCAAAAAAGGAACATCTATTCAATGTCGCCATGGTTTTCCATATGAGATACAAGATAATTCTTCGTTATTCATTGATCTGAATTGACGGAAAACCTACAATCCTGCAAGAAATGATTCCATTCTAAATATTCACAACCCTACCATGATTTCAATATGGAGGGATAATGTTGATTGCCAACTTGTTCTTTGTAAACATGTTATTCTCAAATACATTTCAAAGTATGCATCAAAAGCAAAGCCAAAATCAGAAACCTACCATGCAATTCTCTCTCGCCTTGCACATGCTACACCAAGTGACATCCCCATTCTTTAGCCAATCAAAAAATTCCTTGCACAAACAGTTATAGAAAGAGACATTAGTGCACAAGAGACATGTCACATGCTACAAAAACGTCCTCTTGTGCTTTGTATCTGTCACTTCTTTTCCCTAAACGTGAACCAAACTGTCTTCCCCCATGTTTCTAATGACACTAATAACACCCCTCCAATGCCCCCCTTCATTTTTTCTTACATGCAAATACCAATTTCTCTTGAACATCTAACTCTTCTTGAAGCTTCTCTTTGTTGGTCTTTCTCGCCTATTAGGAAAAAAAATCCATGGAAACAAAACTTGCGTGACAAGATTGTTAGAGTCTATCCACATTTCACTTCCATTCCTCCCTCTGATTCTCCATCTTTTGAACCTTTTTGTTGGAGTGAAATTCTTCTATACAAACCTTTTCAGTCCATCCCTCACAATATTGGAACCACAACTTCCGAAATTATTTCTCATTGGCATCGCATTAAAGGCACATATGTTGTGTGGCATATTGAATGTGCAAAAGAAGAACCCTCTACACCTCTATCTGATGATTCAAACTCCGATTCTATTACCTTTCCATTGCCCCATACCATGGATGAATGGGAACTTCTCTCTCAAATGCGACCAGGAAATAACATCAAAATTGATGACCTTGAGATGCTTGGGCATTGTGAATTTGAAAAAAATCACAATTGGTCACATAACAATATAATCACCCATTTGCATGAGACAACAACATCATTCATTGACCTCAACCTTCAAAATGCAACACCAACTGTTCAATAATAGGCACTCCTAATTATAAGAACAACCTCATGCCTTTCACATGTTGAAAATTCTTCATTTGAACAATCTATCCATCTGTATCCCACAAATAGCTTTGTTGCACTACACAACAAACACATGATGAAACGGCTTAGTATGCCAATTGCTCATTGCTTTGTAGAATAAAGGAACAAACATGCCCATCAATCCATTGATGACAAACAATTGGCATTAAAGGTCCTTCTTGTTGTTGGTCAACAAGTCATGTTAACTGCTAATTTATGGGTTCAAGCAAGACTTGTTAACGCCTCACTTGGAAAAGTCATTGATATTGTCTACAACTCAAATGAGAAACCTCCTACCTTGCCATCATTTGTTGTTGTCGAATTCCTCCATTACAAAGGACCCTTATGGGATGCTTCTAATCCTACTTATGTTCCAATATATGCAATAACAAGAAAATCCTGTAGACAACTACCACTTCGTATGGCATGGGGTTTAACAATTCATAAAGCCCAAAGTATGACCCTACAAAATGTAACAATAGATATTCGAAACACTGATAGACAGGGGCTTACATGCACTGCAATATCAAGAGTTACATCTCTTTCATGCCTATGTATTTCTCCACCTTTCTCTTTTTTCAGATACTCTCAAATGCAAGGCAATCGATATGTCCAACGTAGGAAACAAGAGGAAAGATTACTTGCTTGAAATTATTTAAAACCAAATTGTGGTTGAAGCTTCTCATTGTCTGCTGTATAAATCTATTGTTTTTATTTGGTCACTTGTTGATGTAAAATATCTACTTTTGTTTCAATAAAGATCCAAGAAAATTTGAAATATTTGGCTTCTAGACTAAACTGTCTCAGCAAAATCAAATAGTAACTGTGCAAGTTTTTAAGTATCTCACTTATGATATATAATTGATAACTAGGAAATAATTACTCAATGAACATTTGAGATGTCAATATTGTAATGCAAACTCAATACATAAATCAACACATTTAATACATCCGCAGCCTATAATCAGTATAGCACAAATACTGAAGAATAACTCAAAATTGATGAAACAAATTTAATAAAAAACCATAAAACATTAGATAACTAATAGTGTTATCTTATTCAATTGCAAATCATTACAATGTTTCCAAAACTATAAATCTTTTCTGATATATCTTTCATTGTCATTCTTCAATACCAGTCATTGGAAAACTATTCTTTAGGGTTTCAATGATCGACTCCCCACTTGACTGAATTGATATACAACATGAAACCAAGTTTCGATAATTGAAAAAGATAAAAGTAAAAGTGATTTATTTTCTTAACACACAACTATTCAAGTTAGCATCGGTCCTTACAACCAACTTGAAATAAATCTCAAAGCAAATATTATATAAGGTTTATGAACATGATTGAAAATATTCAATGCATCCAAGAAGTAATACTAATTAAAGACAAGAACATAATAAATGACATAAATTAAACAAAAACATTCATTTACGATATATGAAATAGAAGAAAACAAAATTATATATACCAGGTAACATTGATTTAACATACCAGTGATAATCAACAAGACAATAAAAATAGAAGAATAACTATACTTTGCTAACAAACATTTTACAAACGACCACCAAAAAAACCATGAATAACTGTAATTTCATTAACATGTAGGACATTCACACATTCCTATGCTTAGTCTCCAAACAATTGATCTCCCCTATTTGGAAAATTTTTCCCTTTAAATAACATTACCAATTATTACAACAACAAAAAAGATTCCCAACATGTAGGGTTACAAGATCAAACAGTTCAATTTTGACCAAGGAAGGAACGCTGCTTGGCATCTAAGTCCATCAGTAAATCAATGTATTAGGATTTAGCCTATTCCAGATGTATTTGAGCCCTCAAAACCTCGAATGCAATCTCCCTCTTCTTCACCATTTTCTATTTACCAACGTAAACCTCTATCCTAACTATCGCAAAATAAGGTATCTCGATCCAAGTCAAAATCTCTTCCATCTTAATTTGAGTCAAACCCTGAATTATCTTCTTGTCTACAACAAAATATTGTTTAACTGCATCTAATTTTATCTTGGGGGAAGATGCTTCTTTGATCGATTCTAACATAGGAAACCCTAAGAAATCGAATAAAACATGTATGATCATTCCACCTATACTTGCATGCTTCGTGGCCATTCTCGATGATGCTTTGTACTGCATCGCAAATGCTTCCCCAAGTTTCTGTAAGTTTTAAACATGTGCAGAGAAGCAAAGCATACCGATTCTTTTAAGCAAAATAGAGATCAAAACACATCATTCACACATAAACACAGAGATTTATCCTGGAAACCCTTAACTAGGAAAAAGCAGAAAACCTTGGATCCTCATCTCCTATATTCTCTTCATAACATTATGAATCCTCACAATACAAAATATAGGTATTCCTCAACATCCAAATACCCTAATTCGTTAACCCGGATTAGAAAAAGACTTCAATCCCTTAACCAGGATTAAGTTACATATTTTTAGACAAATTCTAAAAATAGCTACAAACAACTATAAATAGCCATAAAATCTATAAATAGCCAAAGGTGCTTTCGGGATCGTTGAGTTGCAGCGCTGACATGCGCACCTCCCCTCCATACGCACATGCAAAGAATATAACATATACCCAACATTCTCCCACTTGTTGTTTCCTTTGCATAGCAATGAGTGATGTACTCATAAAGTCACAGGTTCAGGGCATCAATGCCCATAGATTCTCTACACCAAGATAACTTCTCTATACTAACAGACTTTGTTAATGATTCTGCAACATTTTTCACGGTTTCAACCTTCTCTAGCAACACCTTCTTGTCTTCAACCATATCTCTCACAAAGTGATATTGCACATCAATATTTTTTTTCTTAGCATGATATGTAGGGTTCTTTTCTAGGAAGATTGCACTTTGTCTATCACAATCTGACCTTACACCTTTCTGTACAAACCAAATACCTGAACACAATATTTGCAAACACACAACTGCTTTACTTGCATGAGTAGCTGCCATGTATTCAACTTCTGTATTTGAGAGTGCAACTATAGCTTGTCTCTTGCTCATCCAACTGATAGCTCCTCCAAATAGGTTAAAAACATACCCACTTGTAGATCTTCTATGATCAAGGTCTCCAGCCCAATCTGCATCAAAAAATCCATGTACATTTATTACTCTGTCTGGTCCAGGTCTTCCTTGGTAGCAGATTGCATAATCTATGGTGCCATGCAAATATCTGAAGACCCTCTTTACAACTGTCCAATGCTCCTTTCCTGGTTTTGACATATATCTGCTCAAAATGCCCACTGCATGAGAAATGTATGGTCTTATACAGACCATTGCATACATCAAACTACCAACTGCACTGGCATATGGAACTCGTGACATGTCTTCTTATTCCTCCTGTGTCTTGGGACACTGCTCTACAGATAACTTTACACCTATAGGAATAGCAGCCTTAAACAACTTACTTTTCTGCATGTTAAATCTCTGTATTACCATCTCAACATATTTTCTTTGATTTAAACTGATCATTTTGTTTGCACGATCTCTTTTTATCTCCATTCCCAGAATGAAGTTTGCAGCACCGAGATATTTCATATCAAACTTGGAGGACAGTTGAGACTCCACCTCCTTTATAACATATTTGTTGTTTCCAATCAACAACATGTCATCAACATACAGAACTATGTTAATGAAGTGATCACCAACCTATTTGGAATATACACAATGATCATATTTGCTTCTCACAAACCCCAATCCAAGTATGTATGTGTCAAAATTTTGGTACCACATCCATGGATATTTCTTTAGACCATAAAGGGACTTCTTTAGTTTGCATACCAACTCATTCTTTCCCTTTACTATGAACCCTTCTGGTTGTTTCATGTATACTTCTTGTTCCAGATCCCCATGTAAGAAAGTTGTCTTCACATCCATCTTCTCTACTTCAAGATCAAAAGTAGCAGCAATAGAAAGAAGAAATCTAATAGAAGTTAATTTTGCAATTGGAGAAAATATTTCACCAAAATCAATCCCCTCTACCTGAGAATATCCCTTTGCTACCAAGCGGGCTTTATACTTATCCACTTTACCTTTTGCAATCAACTTCTTTTTAAATAACCATTTTCTCCCAACGAATTTTCTCCCAGCTGGTAACTAGACCAGATTCCAAGCATCATTTTTGTCCAAGGAATCCATTTCTTCATCAATGGAATTTTTCTAGAGATCACTATCCTCTAAATTAACTTCTTCCTTCACATTTCTAGGATCATCATCAGTAATAGACATAGAAAAATGAGAGTGAAAATCGGGAGGGGAATACCTTTCAGGTTGCCTTATTTCTTGAGATGATCTCCTCAAAATTGGAGTATGAGGTTCTTCTTCTTCTTATTCTGCTTCTTCTATTGAGTTAGATTCTTCACCTTCTAACTTAAACTCTATTTTCTCTGGTTCCTTTTCCAATGGATTCACTTCCTGTTTGGGGACTTCTTTAACCTCTCGAAACACAACATCTCGGTTGTAAATAGCCTTCTTAGTTATAGGATTCCAAATATTATACCCTCTCATAACATCTTTATAGCCAATAAAGATACACTTCTTAGATTTGTTATCCAACTTGCTCCTTTTCTCCTTTGGAACATGTACATAAGCATCACAGCCAAAAAAATTTAGATTCTTAATAGAGGGTTTCTTACCATTCCATACCTCTTGTGGAGTTTTATCAATCAATGCTGATGTGGGTGATCGGTTTACCAGGTAACATGATGTCTCCACTGCTTCTGCCCAGAATTTTTGTCCTATCCCAGTAGTGCTTAGCATGATCCTTTCCTTTTCCATCAACGTCCTATTCATCCTCTCAACAACTCCATTCTGTTGAGGTGTGTATGGAGTAGTATTTTCCCTTTCTATACCACACTTCTTACAAAAGTATTCAAATTCATTCTCATAGAACTCTCCATCATTATCTATCCTCAACACCTTTATTTTCTTTTTTGGCTGATTTTCTACAAGGGCCTTAAATTCTTTAAACTTGAAAAATACTTCAGATTTCTTTCGAAGGAAATAAATCCATATGTTCCTTGAAAAACCATCTATAAATGAAACATAATACACAAATTTTCCTAATAATGGAACAGGAACAGGTCCAAACACATCACTATGTATTAATTCTAGAATTCCCTTTGATCTTGTAGCACCAGATGCAAATCTTACTTGATTTTGTTTTCCATATATGCAATGTTCACATAAATCAAAATCTAGAGTGCAATCAGTCATACCTTCAACCATACCTTTACCTTGTAATGCTCGAAGTCCCTTTTCTACGATATGCCCCAATCTTTGATGCCATATCATTGTCTTTCCTCCTGATGTAGTCAGGGTTTTGTCATCTTTACCTCCTTCCTCCAGCACAATAGAATTGTTACATTCATTAATGATGGATTTTCCCAATAGTTTATACAGATTTCCATACCGAACTCCCCTCATCAATACCATCGATCCTCAAACCATTTTGCAACCACCATCTCCACACACAGTCTTTACACCTGCAACATCCATCTTTCTGGAAGATATCAAGTTTCTTGCTAGATTTGGAATGTGTAGCACTCTAGACAGAGTTCTAATCCTTCCATCCTTCAGTTTTAGCTTGACTCTACCACGTCCAATGATACTGGTTGGTGAATCATCTCCCAAGTACACATATCCTTCATTGTACATTTCATATTCACAGAACCACTCCCTATGAGGGGTCATGTGACATGATGCACCTGAGTCAATCAACCATATATCACGTTCTGAAGGATTACCCGTGGAATCTAGGTACACATCCCCTCATTTTTCCGAGGAGTTATTTACCTCTGTGGAAGGGGTATCCTCATATCCCTTTGCTTTCTCAACATTCTTAGATCTACAATCCTTTTATAGTGCCCAGGTTTACCGCATTTCCAACACTTCCTTATTCCTTTCCCTGGGGATTTAGATCTACCCTTAGATTTAGATCCCCCCCCAGATCCTTTAATTTTGTTTCTCTCCTGGGGGCGAACTCTCACAAACAAGGAATCCATGCTATTATTATCTGTGGTTTTCCACCTCATCACTTTTGATAGTAGGGATGATACAATTTCATCAAATTTTAAGGTCGCCTGAATAGCACTACCTATTGCAGCAATTAGGTTGTCCCAGGAATTCGGCAAACAACACAATAATGTAATACATTTATCTTCTTCATCCATTTTAATACCAATAGATATTATATGACTTACCAGAGTGTTGTAGACATTCAAATTCTCTGTTACAGTGTCATTCTCATCCATTCTGAGGTGAAACAACTTCTTTTGCAGAAACAGCTTGTTCACGAGGGATTTTGATTGATACAAACTCCCAAGTTTTGCCCATAACTTTCTGCACTATCTTCACTAGATACACTCAACAACACAGAGTCTGATAAGCACAATCGTATTGTACTCCTCGCCCTTCTTTCTAATTTATCTCAATCATCTTGTGACGTTGCAGTGGGTTTCGTACTCAGATCCACAACAATCCACTATTCCTGATCTACCAAAAGATCCTCCATTTTGAGCTTCCATAGCTCAAAATTTTGGCCGTTAAATTTCTTGATCTCAATTCTTGAAGTGCTCGCCATTCTCTTTCAATGCATAAATCAAAATTACAAATCTCCCATTGAACCTAGGTTGATCACAGACCCGAGATCTATCAACCACGTCGAACCCTTAGCAGCAAAGGCGTCACCCTGATGCCAAAATCGACCTCTGATACCACATGTAAGTTTTAAAACTGTGCAAAGAAGCAAAGCATACAAATTATCTTAAGAAAAATAGAGATCACAACACATCATTCACACATAAACACAGAGATTTACCCTGGAAACCCTTAACCAGGAAAAACCAGAAAACGTTGGAGCCACACCACCTATATTCTCTTCATCACATTATGAATCCTCACAATACAAAATATAGGTATTCCGCAACATCCAAATACCCTAATCCGTTAACTTGGATTAGAAAAATACTCCAATACCTTAACTGGGATTAAGTTATATATTTTTAGACAAATTCTAAAATAGCCACAAACAACTACAAATAGCCAAAAATCTATAAATAGCCAAAAAAAGTTGCTCGTTGTGCTCGCATCGGAAACGGCCTAACGGCCATTTCCGTCGAAGGTGCTTTTGGGATCGCCAAGCTATAGCGCTGACATGTGCACCTCCCCTCCATACACACATGCAAAGAATATAACATATACCCAACAGTTTCAAAAGTCACTTCAACCTTCTTAGCTTGAAGTTTATCCATTATTTGGATATCGTTTGCTTTGTCTCTCATATGTATTTTCCAGCTAGTCACATTTTTCAATGCCATCATTGCCACATTTTTTTGAGTATCATGATCCTCGAGGACATGTGAATGCTCTTCAAATGTTTTGTACAGTTCCTGTATTTCACACAACCCTGTATACAAACTGGTCATGCATTGATGATATTGCTCATTTACCCTACAATCCAACTACTTAAATTCTTCAACTGTTAATGTTGAAGATGATGAAGCAGCTGAAGATATTTTTAATTGTTTCAGCTAATTCTCCAAGGTATAATTGTGATCATCTTGTTGCTTGTTGACAACCTATAATTTCTGAAGCTGATGCTTCACACTCGAGATTTTTTTTTCCATTTTGTCTGTTTATATTGATGCTCTTATTTAACACTAAGTCAGTTGTAACATTGAGTTATAGTTAGCACCTGCAAAAGCTCCAATAGCAGCTTTTGTATCTAATTCTCCTTAATTTTCATTAGGAGCATCAGTTTTCCAGACAATTTTATCAAGCACAAGAACATGTTTAAGCAGGCCTTCTCTTGTCCTCTTTGAACCTTTCTTCAAGATTCCCTTCTGCTTCTTGCTCCAATAATATATCCCTAAGTAAACCACTAAATATTATCCAAAATTTGCTACCTCTTATGTAGATGAAACAACTTCCTTTTCGAGTGAGCTTGTTGACTGAGGTTCTGATTGTGACACCGAAATTTCTACATTAAGACGAGAAATGTACAAGGCTGAAAGAGAGAATATAGATATGAGGGAAGTGGAAGAAAGAGGAATAGATTTTTTGGTTTCTGCAAAAGGGATAGTAGATATAGAAGGATTTTCCACTTGGGAAAAAGGGATACAAAAAGATGTGGTGGGAGGCTCAGATGTATGGGGAATCGATGAAACACGTGGAGAAGGAGGGGGAGTATCACTAGGCAATTATGCTGATATTAATGGGTCTCTACAAGTTTCCTCAACATTAGGCCTTAAATCTACATGGGAAAAAGAGGATGGAAAAAATAAAGCATGAAAAAGATCTCCTGAAAATTATGAAACAGGGACAGATGATGTCCTTGAGGTAACAATATTGACAGGACAAGTGGGGTTTCCAGTATCCTCCTCTATATCACTATCAATTTCATGGATCTCAATCTTATGCTCATATTCAAGGTCAACCTGTTGAATCATAGAAGCTTGTAGAGGTAGTTTCTCTTGAAGGATAGGTGGACCTATCTGCAATGCCTGTTGATCCACGGCTACCTGCTGAGGTATTTGCTCTATTTGAACCACTAATGTTTCAAGAAATTATGGTTGCTGACAAACAAGATGAGTTTTCTTCTTCTCTGGCTCAGCTTCAGGCTCCTCAACATATGTCCAAATCTTATCATTGAGCTCGGCTATACCTATTTTAAATGCTTCCCCTCTTTGAAGAACTTCCATCTCTTGCGAAGACTGACCACTGCCATTGGTTTCTATGAAACCTTTTCCTTTCTCTTTCGACTACGATGCTAGGGCAGAAGCTGCTATTGGTTGTTGTCTTGCTTCTCTTTCCATGTTTTCCCTATCAAGCTTATCCTCTGCTTCAATTTTCGATCTTCTAATATAAAGGGTCATTTCCTTAATTTCTTTCTGATGTTGGAAAACATGAGATTTTACCTCTGGATCAATGATATTTTCCAGTGCTTCTTGAAAATCAACAAATCCCATGTACATGGAATCATTTGGAAAATATTCATGTGTATAATTCAACTTAGCCTTTTCTTGAGCTAAAAGGCTAACGAGAAAATCCTTAGGATCATGCATCCTTTTGGAAGCTTCTCCCACCTTCATAATTGTAATCTCCTTACCCAGCATAGTTGCATGGGTAGAATTTTCTATAGCCAAACAATGTAGAGATAAAGGAAACCTAGGCCAACCCTTCCTCTTGTTCTTAGCCAATTTTGTATAAGCGCCATCAATGACCATTTGAAAAGAAAATTCTTGTAAAACCATTTGGTCTGGAACAATTCTGGGAAACAAATGGATGGTATTGCTTCCCCGAATTCTAAAATAAGATAAATATTGCCCAACGTACCAATCTCCATGAAGACTAATTAAATCCTTGGCTTTTAATAAAAATATTGGAGCATTGGCTTAAAAAATTTTATGATACATGGACCCTAAGAAAAGGTCGCATATGTCATATATATGACGAAAAAAATTATCCTCCCACATGTCAGAATAGTAAATATGGACAGTGGACAATTCTTCTACCAATTCCAACCTAGATCAAGAAATGTCGAAGTCGCACAAAAAACATCCATGACATAGGCCGACATGTAAAATTGTGGTTTTTGGCTTGATGCGACTTTCAGGTATTTTTCAATTTGCTGCTACAAGTTAACATATAGTATTTGAGCCTAATTGAATGAATCACCTGTAAGAATAATGTGTTGGGCTGCCAAAACCCACTCTTCTTTGAAATATGTGCAATTTTCCTCACCATATAATCGGCAGAACATAGCGGCCAGTAGTGAAAATGGTTCCTTGAACCATGAAGTAGGGTAGTCAATACCTTGTTGTGGATTAAACATGGTAGGGTTTTCCATCCATTATTTTACCACCTGTTCGTAATTGAAATGGGATACTGCTTCATCAAGGAACTTACGATTCAGTAATTGTTTCGAGCAACTGAGAGCGTAAGCCTTAGCAAAAATTTCAGGTCTAAACAAGGCCACAAAAATGCCAATGTAATCATTGAAAACTCACTCTTCGGGCTTAGCGTGGTCGAGTGCCCACTTCACTGCGTCTGGGTAGGGCATAAATGTTGGTCTGGCAGCAATTAGATGGAGCTGTGAACTCTTAATGTTGATGTATGCCGGCTTCTCATGAGGAATAGACGAGAAATCATCATTATCGAAAATTGAATAAATTGTCAACCTTTCCAAATACAGGTTTTCAGAAATTCACCCACTAGTGTCTGTAAAGATTCTGGCATTTGGGTCCTTGGACCTTTGTTCTTGCAGAGCCATTTTTGACCTTGTGTTTCTAGACAAGGGAAATGCCATTTATGCTCCAAATTTTGCAAGTCTGGTCAAAACTTACTAAAGTGTAAAAATAACAACATAAACGGTCGTAAGAACTTAACTTACTAATAGAAACCTTCCACAACCAGTGATAGATGTAAGGTGCAGCAAAAAGAAAGCACATTAAAATCAACATGAACAATAAAATCGCAGATAAAAAAAATAGTAAAAGACTAAAAAATTCAATGAAACTATATATCCAAAACCTCGACGGCAAAACAAATCTAGACCATGGATCCAGGGAAAAACAAACGGATGAGATAAGGTCGGTGTTGTAGCTACAACAGATCCCATGTATTATTCAATAAAACATGGGAGCCCCAATTTTTATATGCTAAGGTAATGTTTGGGTTCTTTAGTATCCTTAGTGTTCTCATGCTATTTATTCATTAGAGGAAATTTCAATTTAAAATGAGCCTTCCAAAAATAATACAAATTCCATGTCATCATGTATTAGCCAATCAAAATGATTTAAAATTAAAAAAGGGAGCACCTCTTAAAGAATCTTTTAATATAAATTTGGGGATAGGTATCATAAAAAAACTAGTTTTTTTGTTCGTATTTTCGACATATCCTCCTGTGTTTTTACTCAAATTTTGATCGGGACCACTCATTGGATGTGAAATTTAATTCTGCATCCAATGAGCACCCACTTGACTTACTTTTGATGGGTCTTGTTACCCCAAAAACAATAAGTAACTGAAAAAATGTGATGATGACATCATCATCATGTTTTTTCAGTTATTTCTTTTTTTTTGGGTAGCGAGGCCGGTCAAAAGTAAACCAAGTGGGTACTCGTTGGATGCATAATTTAATTCCACATCCAATGAGCTCTCTCGATCAAAATTTGAGTAAAAAAACAGGGAGATATGTTGAAAATACGAACAAAAAAATAGTTTTTTCTTTTCTTCCTCCAAAATTAATAAATATTATTTTATTATTTTAACTATTATTTTATTAATTTTCCTTAGGCGGCCCATTTTGAGTTGGTTTCTATGTCTTTGCCAAATTTTTGCCCAGTTAATATTTTTGAAATTTTATGCATGTTTCTTATGTTTTGGTGAGCTACAAAAAGAACTAACTTTTCCCCCAAAAATGCTTATTTCTGCAACCTGCAACCCGTAACCCGCAATGCGGATTGCGGGAATTTGATTTTATGTTTGCAAATTTTTCGGTCCCGCAACCCGCAATGTGGATTGAGGGAGCATAATGTTTTGGTGAGCTATGAAAATAACTAACTTTTCTCCAAAAATTGGTATTTCCGCAACCCATAACCCACAACCTGCAATGCAGATTGTGGTAATTTAATTTTAGGTTTGCAAAGTGTTCGGTCCCACAACCTGCAACCCACAATGCAGAATGCGGGAGGAGAATAATTTTTTATGAGTGCAATTTAGAATCCCGCATCTCGCAAATTGCGGATTGCGGGAAGTAGTTTGATTTAAGATTTTTGTTGTGTGTTTCCGAAACCCGCAATTTGCGGGATTGAGCAAAGGGATAAATAAAATTTCTCAATTTTTTCATCCTGCATTCCGAAATTGCGAAGCATGGGATGTGTTGGAAATATTAATTACTTGCAAATCTGTATCTAAACCCTACCAACTTTATCAGAGTCTCTATCAGTCAAGATCTTGTCGGTCAGTCTGACAAGAGGAAAGTGTCTACGATTCAACAATGTAATCCAGTCGAATTAATTTATGAAGCTAATTTTTTAGGTAGATATTTATTATAGTATTTAATGGTGAGTCAGTCGATTCATGTAGAAGCAATTTTTAGGTTTCCTATAAATAGAAGAAGAAATTTGTAAATCAAGTTAGACAACAAAACTCATGAGAGAACTCCAGGGTGAGAAAAGAGAGAAAGAGAAGTTGAAGCTCAAGATTTTGTGTATGTGATTCTGTCGAAGAGCCGAATCTCTGTAAAAGGATCAGTCGGTCAGCCGACAAGTTTGGATCGACAAGTTTGTAATACCTTTGTTATTTCCGCACAAGTTATATATAAGAAATAATTTATGGTTGAATGCATGTTTATTTAGCCGCACAATATTTCCATATTTACTTGTGTAAATGTCTTTTATAGTTACGGTTGAGTGAAAGAAAAAGAATCCTTAAATTTCTCATACCGTGAAAGTTCCAGGTTTTTTGACGGCACAGTGGTCGACTCAAGTCTTCCTACATATTTGGGTATATGTTTTCTAAGTTATGTTGATTTGTTAATGTGTCGATTTTTACTTCATCTTACTCATAGGTGAAAAGAATTTGTAATTTCTTAAGTCTTTTAGACTAAGAAACATACTCTGTAAATTTCGACTAAAACCAAGTGAACTGACAAGGTCAGTTGAGTAAGTCGAAGTGGTCACCCAACTAGTAGTCGAGTTGATCAGCTGACTAGTGGTCGAAGTGATTAGTCGACTAGTGGTCGAAGAGGTCAACTGACTAGTGGTCAAAGTGAGGTTACCGACAAGTTGTCAAAGTAAAATTAGTCGGTAAAACCTACAAGTGATCGAGGTAAAACTAGTCGGTAGAACCGACAAGTAGGGGTAAATCGGTCGGGTCTAAAAGGCCGACCAAAGTTTATAAACTTATATAGTCAGGAGTTAGACAAGTTTCACCACGACAAGTAAAAAAAAGGAAAAGAGGTCGGCATGAAAATTAAATTTTATTAACTTGAGTGAAACTCAAGTTTAGTTTGCTTGCTTTTGGCTAACTCGTATAAGAGCAAGATTTAGGAAATAAATCTTGTCTTACAAGGTGGAAAATTAATTTTCTAAGGAAAGTTAAAAATTAAAAATGGTTTCCACTTCTGGTTCATTGCAAACTCCAATTTTTACAAGAAAGAATTATGAATATTGGTCTCTAACTATGAAGGTTTTATTCAGAGGTCAATATTTCTAGGAGATAGTCTAGCATGGTTATGCAGAACCAGTAGACATGACAGCATATAAAAATCTCACACAGGCTGAGAAATATGTCTTGAGGGAACAGAGGAAGAAATATGGAAAAAATATGTTTTATATACATCAAGTTATGCATGAAAACATACTCCCAAGAGTAGCAACAAAAATTAATTCTAAGAAAGCATGGGACACATTGGAGACCACCTATCAAGGTTTGGATAAGGTAAGGACATCCAAGCTGCAGATTCTGAGAAGATATTTTGAATATTTGTCCATGAAAGATTCAGAGACTGTAGACACATTATACACCAAATTTGTTGGTTTGATAAACCAACTGAAATATCATGGAGAAGCCATAGAAGACCAAAGAGTTGTTGAAACAATTCTCAGAAGTCTTCCCCCAAGATTTGAAAACTTGGTTGTCACCTTAGAGGAACACACAGACATGTTGACATTCACTATTAATGAGCTGCAAGCTTCACTCATCAATCATGAACACAGACTCGGCAGAATACAAATGTCACTGGAAGGTGGATTCGCAGCACAGTAATCCATAAGCCGTGGTAGAGGCAGGGGGGAAACAACTTCAGAGGCAGAGGAAGAAGTTCTTCAAGAGGGGGATGAGGCAAAAGTCCTGCAAATGTCGATGGTAAAGGAGAAAATTAGAATCCAAGTCAGCCAAGTGGTCAGAGGTTTGATAAATAAAAAATCCAATGTCATTACTGTAATAAATTTGGGCATTATGCATATGAATGCAGGAAGAAGCAATATGACCAAGGAAGGAAAATTCCAAATCAGTCGACCAGCACCAGCACTTTGAGAAGTGCAATGTTAATGGCATAGACATCTCCACTTGAATGCAATGTTGTTCAAGAAAGTCCACATGACATATGGTACTTCGATTCAGGATGCAGCGATCATATGACTGGTAATTTAATTTTGTTTTCCATTCTAGACAATTCAATTAAAACTGATGTTACACATGGAAACAATGTCCAAGTTATTGTTTTGGGAAAGGGTACTGTTGATTTTCTAACCAAATAGGGGTAGAGTAAGTATATCCTTGATTTCTATCATGTCGAAGGTATGAAACATAATTTGTTGAGCATTGGACAACTGATACAAAAAGGCTACAGAGTATATATGGAAGATGATCACTTTGTGATCAAAGACAAGCATCCAAGTGACCAACTGATAGAAAAAGTGCCAATGACAAGCAATCACTTGTTTCCATTGATGATAGTTCTCGACATGAAAGGGAAGACAAACACAGGAGCTGCATTCAAGGTAGAAAGTAAAGAAACAATTGAGTCCCTCGACAAGAAACAAAATGGCAGCACTAATTTGCAAGCTACATTTCAAACAGAAGTTTAGGATGAATCCGGGTTGTGGAATTTCATATTTGGACATCTGAATTTTGGTGGGCTGAAGCTATTGCACACAAGGAATATGGTAAAAGGATTTCCATTGATTGATAGACTAGAGAGAGTTTGTGAAGGCTGCATTTTTGGCAAGCAACATAGAGATAATTTTCTATTTATAAAGTCATATAGAGCACGCACACCACTTGAAATTGTGCACTCTGATATTTGTGGTCCAATGCAGACATCATCCATTGGTGGCTGCAAATATTTTCTAACTTTTATTGATGACTACTCAAGAAAAACATGGGTATATTTTTTGAAACATAAATATGATGCATTTAGTTATTTTTAGCAGTTCAAGACACTTGTGGAGAATCAAAGTGGACACTGCATCAAGATCTTAAGGACTGACAAAGGAGGTGAATATGTTTCAAATGAATTTCTAAATTTTTGCAAGACCCATGGAATACAGAAACAATTCACTACACGGTAAACACCTCAACAAAACAGTATTGCTGAAAGAAATAACAGAACCATCATGGATATGGCATGCAGTATGTTGGTAGCCAAGCATTTGCCAAATGAGTATTGGGGTGAAGTAGTCACAACTGCTGTATACATTATGAACCGGTGTCCGATAAAGAGTGTGAAGAACAAAGTTCCCCAAGAAGCATGGACATGTATGAATCATAGTGTTTCTCATTTAAAAGTTTTTGGTTGTGTTGCATATGCTCATGTTCCAGATGAGCTGAGGAGGAAGCTAGAAAATAAGGGACATAAATGTATTTTTGTCGGTTATTCTGAAGACACAAAAGAATACAAGTTGTATGATCCTATTACAAGGAAATTTATAATCAGTCGAGGTGTTCAATTTGTCGAGAATGAATCATGGGATGGAACTGTCGACATAAATGTCAACATTGTGTCGAATGTCGACAATGATGATATGGAAGAGGAAGTGGTTCAAACGCCACATGTAAGTCAATCGGTCGTAGCACCTTCGACTCCCATGACACCACGACATGGTTCAACACAAGGACCATCGACACAAGTAGCAGGCCAAGCTACACCGACAAGCACACCAAGAGGACAACAGACTCCATCAAGCATTTCATTAAGGTCGACATCGATAGAACCGGTAAAGACAAGAATTCTACATGAGATATACGAATCTGGTACAACAAATTTATTCTCTCTCTTTGCATTATTTTCTCCTGTATATGATTCACTAACATTTGAAGAATCTGTCAAAGAAGAAGTATGGGCACAAGCCATGGATGAAGAAATAGAATGCATTGAGAAGAACCAAACATGGGATCTGGTTGATGTACCAAAAGACAAAGGTGTAATCAGTGTCAAATGGATTTACAAGGAAAATCAAGATGCTGATGGGAATGTGCAGAAGTAGAAAGCAAGAATGGTAGCAAGAGGGTTCACACAGCAACCCAACATAGACTTCAATGAAACGTTTGCACCCGTTGCACGCATGGATACAGTCAAAATAGTCTTGGCCATTGCTGCACAAAACAAATGGCATGTTCATTAAATGGATGTCAAGTCGACATTCTTATATGGTTATCTAGAAGAGGAAGTATATATGGAACAGCCACAGGGCTATGAAGTTCCAAGTCAAGAGCATAAAGTGTACAGGATGAAAAAGGCACTCTATGGTTTGAAGCAAGCTCCTAGAGCTTCATACAGTCGGACTGATTCCTATCTCACTAAAAATGGATTTCACAAAAGTGAAAGTGAACCGACATTGTACACCAAATTTGATGAGAAAGTTAAGATGTTAATTGTATTCCTGTATGTAGATGATTTAATATTTATTGGTGACTTTGGCATAACATATTTTAAAACAGTCATGGAAAGTGAATTTGAAATGACTGATTTGGGGCTTATGAAGTTTTTTCTGGGAATTGAAGTTCAGCAGTCTGAAAGTGGTATTTTTATATCACAGACAAAGTATGCAAGTGAATTTCAAAAATATTTAACATGTCTAATTGCAAGAAATCCCCAACACCAACAATAACAGGTTTAAAATTGAGCAAGGATGATGAAGGATCAACTATAGATCCTATGCTATTTAAAAATCTTGTTGGCAGCCTTTTGTATTTGACAGTGACAAGACCAGACATTATGTATGGAGTAAGTCTGATATCAAGGTTCATGGAGTCATCAAAAGACTCACATTGGCAAGTAGGTAAAGAAATTTTGAGGTATGTAAGTGGCACAAAAGACCTTGGCATTATGTATTCAACTTCAGAAAATTTTATACTCATTGGTTACACTGACAGTGACAATGGAGGTAGCATAGATGACAGGAAAAGCACATCTGAGTACACATTTCATTTTGGTACAGTTATTATTTCATGGGATTCAAAGAAACAACCCATAGTAACTTTGTCTTCAGCTGAAGCAGAGTATGTTGCATGTCAAGTTGTCTGGATGAGGAGAGTGTTAAAAGACTTGTCATAGAACCATCAAGAACTTACAACCATCTTCTACGACAACAATTCAGCAATAGCATTCTCAAAGAATCATGTGTTCCACAAGATAACCAAGCACATAGACACAAGGTTTCATTTCATAAGAGAGTTAGTGAATAGCATGGAAATTTGTTTATAATTTTCTAGGTATGAAGATAAACTTGCAGACATCTTTACAAAACCATTGGCAAAGGATACTTTCCAGTATCTATGTAGTTATCTTACAATGACAAGTTTTGCTCAGTGAAGTCTGTCATAACAGAGCATGTCTAAGCTCTAAAACATTTTGTAAATTTTGTTTTAAAAATATCCCCATTTGCTCATAATTAAGGGGGAGTGTTGGAAATATTAATTACTCGCAGATCCATATGTGAACCCGGCCGACTCTGTTAGAGTCTGTATCAGTTTAGATCTTGTCAGTCAGTTTGACAAGAGGGAAGAGTCCATGATTTGTCAATGTAATCCAGTCAAATTAGTTTATGAAGCTAAGTTGTTAGGTAGATAGTTATTACAGTCTTTAATGGTGAGTCAGTCGATTCATGTAGAAGCAATTTTCAGGTTGCCTATAAATAGAAGAAGAAATTTGTAAATCAAGTTAGACAACAAAACTCACGAGAGAAATCCAGGGTGAGAAAAGAGAGAAAGAGAAGTTGAAGCTCAAGATTTTGTGTATGTGATTTGTAGAAATAATAGATCAATGCTATGTGCAATGATGCTAAAAAGAAGCACAGGAAATAGATCTTGCTACTAAGAATTCTCACAAGCATACACAGGA
>LPNX010245535.1:221377-313694 GCA_001517045.1 Pseudotsuga menziesii
TTGTGATTGGGTTTAATATATTCCTACACCCCCCTATAAGTCTGACTTTATGATGGTATGACCAAAAAAATGGATGCATATAGGGCCCAGCAACAAGGCTATGGTCACCCTTTAACAATTATTATGTCCAGAAAAGTGAGGAAAGAGGCAAAACCACATGGGGAAAATCCTCCCTCAAGATAGGAAAAGGCATAGAATTTGAAATATGTCTTCAACATATCTTCATATTCACTTTAATGAGCTGACTGGACTACTTCTGAATGAAGGGCTTGCTGAAGAAATCATGAACTCCATGATCATGCGCTGGAGTGTAGGACCTGCAAGAAGGAAGAGGAGAGACTTCTTGTATCTCATCAACTGACTAAGTAGGAGCATTATCTGAATGCTTCTTTCTGCTGTCAAACTCTGATCTACAAACATAATCTGAAACGGAAAAGACATCTGTGCATACTCCTTTCCAAAGAGTACAAAAAATAAGGCAATTTATTTCACACCCAATTCCCTGAATAGCTGCAAAATTGTGATGTGAATCACATGTCAATCTTCCAATCTGATGTAGCACCTGTATAGATCTGATATGAGGCTGATAAAACTCTGATATATCATAAATATTAACATATGGAACAGCAAGGACAAAGTCTTCAATGGCTCCATGAGGATATAGGGCTAGACTAGGAAAATTATGAGCAACTGGGGAACACTGATAGGAGTAAAAATATGAATGATGGATGGGCATAAGATCTGAACCATAAGTGTTTAGAAAAGATCCAAACATGTTTAATATGAGTCCATATATGACTAAGGTCATGGATAACCAGCCAATGAAAGATAGGAAAGACTTCAAACCATGTAAGATAAATATCACTGCATATGAGACCAATGAGGAATCAACTAGTGAGCTTGGGATTTTGTATAGTCTTTGTATTATTCAGAGGTATGGTAGATGGTATGGATGGTGGTATT
Organism: Pseudotsuga menziesii; assembly: GCA_001517045.1. NCBI lineage: Eukaryota > Viridiplantae > Streptophyta > Pinopsida > Pinales > Pinaceae > Pseudotsuga > Pseudotsuga menziesii. Next base: position 222,341 of record LPNX010245535.1, read on the forward strand.
ATATGTGTATCAACCTACAAATATTATTCTAAATCAGAAACCAAAGGATCACATATAAGCATATCAATAGAGTCATGGGAATACACTGGTAATGAATCCTCTGTATGAAAGGAGGAAAGAATAAGATGTTCACAATCTTCAAGAAGGCTCTGAGTATTGATGCCAAGAAAAAAGGAGGATATGCTGAAGCACATGAGATCAAGTAAGGTAAGTGGTATGACACAAATAAGGCTTGATGTGGCAAAGCAGACATCCTGGAAGTCACTGGGTTGCGCACCATCAATGAGAGAGGTAAGCAAGAGGTGTGAAGGATTTGGCACATAGATCTCAGAATCTAAGATAGGAGATTGAGAGAAAAATGAATTAGTTATAGGATCATAATCAATATCAGCAGCAGCTCCATATGTTACTTCTTTTTCATCAATAGTATCACAAGAAGAAAAATTACCTTCAAGAGACACAGAAAAAGATGGCTCTTCAATATTTGCTTCTTCATTGAAGGAGGAAGCATTCGAATGAAAGAGGGCAGCAGCAACATGAACTGTATGAGAAACTTATTCATCATGATCAAATTCATCAGAGAATGTAGAGGCCAATAAATCTTGAGAGAGACAACAAGAGGAGATGATAGGTTCGCTCCATGCTTCATCTTCAATTTCCTGCAAACCAAAAGCTTTGTCCAAAATTTTCCAAAGCTCAAATGGAAGTTCAGCAGAATCTATGAGATGATATATATTTGGAGACATTCCCAAACACATAATTCCATAAGCTCTATCACAATTATTTAGCCAATCAATATTCTCTTCATAAGACTTAGGTTCACTCAATGCACCAATGGAGACATCAAAGAGACATTGCCTCTTCAAGTATGCACTCATCTTTGGCTTCCAATCAGCATAGTTGAAAGGAGATAGTAGAGGAACTTTTGAATCCATATTGAAGTTGTTGATATGCTCTAAGAGATACTCTCTGCAACCTGCAAAACAAACTAGGAGAAAATCTTGTAAGCTAGACAAGCTCTTCTTCAAAGAGGGATAGGAGATTGGAAGCGCTCCTCGACTCTGTAGAACTTGATCAACCTTGTAGCTCTGATACCATGTAGAAATAATAGATCAATGCTATGTGCAATGATGCTAAAAAGAAGCACAGGAAATAGATATTGCTACTAAGAATTCTCATAAGCATACACAGGAAAAATAGAGAGAAGAAAAGAGACTGAATCACATGAATGAAGGGATGAATATTGGTATGTATCCTTCCATTGAATAATTATGAATAATAGTGTACATAAATAGTAAATCCCTCATAGTAAAGTCTAAATGTATGGAAACAAATCATAAATCTCAAAAAGGCTGACTTACCAAAATATAGCAAACCCCCATAGGTGGATAAAGCACTTGCTAAATCTATCAAGGACCTCACGAGTTGGAAAAAGCATGAGTGAGTTTTCAAGGAGATGGAAATAACATGCTAATCCTAGAAAATGGAGAAAAACTAATGGAGGATGGGTTGGAAAAAAAAGCTTCCAGTTTCCTAGTTGACTAGATTTTATGTTATCCATAGAAAAGCAGGAAAAAGCAGAAAAAAGCAGAATCTGCTATAAGGTCATGTATACTAATTCTAGATGAACCCAGAATCAGAAATAAATCATTCCTAGGATATAGATGGCATGCATTGAATTTAAGGTGCAAGTGGTTGCCAACTAATTAAGCTAGTGGGTGAATAATTAATCAAATAATGATTAATTATTTTATCCTAAGTTGTGAGTGGGTTTAATATATTCCTACATGATTCTGTCGAAGAGCTGAAGCTATGTAAAAGGATCAGTCGGTGAGCCAACAAGTTTGGATCGACAAGTTTGTAATACCTTTGTTATTTCCCAACAAGTTATATATAAGAAATAATTTATGGTTGAATGCATGTTTATTTAGCCACACAATATTTCCAGATTTACTTGTGTAAATGTCTTTTACAATTATGGTTGAGTGAAAGAAAAAGAATCCTTAAATTTCTCATCCCATGAAAGTTCCATATTTTACGGCGGCACAGTGGTCGACTCAAGTCTTCCTACATATTTGGGTATATTTTTTATAAGTTATGTTGAATTGTTAATGTCTCGATTTTTACTTCAGCTTAATCACAGGTGAAAATCATTTGTAATTTCTTAAGTCCTTTAGACTAAGAAACATACTATGTAAATTTTGACTAAAACCAAGTGAACTGACAAGGTCGATTGAGTAAGTTGAAGTGGTCATCCGACTAGTGTTCAAAGTGATCAGCCGAATAGTGGTCAAAGTGATCATTCGACTAGTGCTCGAAGAGTTCAACTGACTAGTGGTCAAAGTGAAGTTACTGAGAAGTTGTCGAAGTAAAATCAGTCGGTAAAACTAATAAGTGGTTGAGGTAAAACCAGTCACTAGAACCGACGGGTAGGGGTAAATCAATTGGGTCTAAAAGGCCAACCAAATTTTATAAACTTGTCTAGTCATGAGTTAGAAAAGTTTTACCTGACAAGCAAAAGAAAGAAAAAGAGGTCGGTGTGAAAATTAAATTTTATTAACTGAGCAGTAAACTCAAGTTTAGTCGGATTGTTTTTAGCTAACAGGTTGCGGGATGGTGAATAAAATTTAAATTTCAAGTTTTGATCCTGTATTTTTCAAGGTTTAATCCCAACTGTTTATTTATTATGATCCTACGGTCTTAATTTGACTCGTCGAAAATCTATATATAAGCAGTTCCTTTATATTTTCTTTACCATTTTTACTATTATGAATTAATTTGCTGCATGGTTTTCCACTGTGTTTTTTTACCAGAGAACGTTTTTACAGTCGCAGTTGATTTCAGGTTGGTTTCTTACTCATTTCTTTGTTTAATTGTTTACTGTCACTTTGTTTGAATTAGTCTTGATTTCTTTCTTATTCATTTAAACAGAGTTTGTCAATTTCCAAAATGGATCAAACCACTTGCTGCAAAAGCACCCATAAAGACATGCTAACAAAAGACCCAAACTTTGGCTTTTTCTCAGACACTAGTGGTAGAGTCACTGAACCTTACCAAATTGAGTAGTCAATAATCTACTCAATTTTTGATAATGATGACCTCTCAGACATTCAAAATGACCAGTGGAATTATCAGAAAATTAGGGATTCTAGTCTACATGCCATCATTGCCAGACCCTCTATCCTCCCTTACACTGACCCGGTTAAATGGATTTTGGACAACACAAACCCTAAAGACCGATCCTTTAATGACAATACAGGGTCACCGTTGGCCACTTTTAGTCTAGAGGTGTTTACCAGAGCTTATGGTTTTAAACTAGCTATACAACCCCTCAACGCAAAGTTCGACCAATCCTCAAAAACTAGGTACAATTTAAATCAAATGCTAAAATCCTAGATGAATGAACCTAATAAGTTCTCGCTAAGGCCTAACGACTTGTACCCTGTCACCTAGTTTAGGGAACCTTATTCTTTACTGGAAGCCATGTTATGAATGCTTTATGGTATTCCCAATTGCTCTATCTTTAAATCTTAATGGGATCCAGTGGCCCATCACATCCTAACTACTGCTGAATATTTCCCATGGGCTTCTATCTTGTCACTAGAGCTTAAAACGGCTATCCAGGATTATCAAAAAGTTACTGCCCAGAAGAAGCTGAATTTCTTCTTTTCGGCCTTTATCATTGACGTATTCTGCACAGACTTCCAATATCCCCACTTGGGATGCAACTGGACCTTACCAGCCCGTCCTATACTAATTTTCTATTCGAAAATGTGGGATAACAAATATATGGCTTAGTTCTATGACATCTATGAACACTTCATGGGAAGCAGTTATTTCAAGATATTCAAAGTGGAAGCTCCTGCCTTTTCAGCTGAAGCGACAACTCTCATTGCCACAATGGGTGATTGGTATGTCAGCGAGTCTTTTTCATATATTAGAGTTTGGGGTGGAAATACTGTTCATATGTTTCCCAAGATAGTTTCTGACAGGCTGGTTCTTGAAGAGGTCTGTTTCCAGACCGCCACTAATGGTGTCTATAGGAAAATTCTTTCTCCTAAGAGAAAAGGCTGGCCTAAATTTCCTCTGAATATTGGATCAGTGGTCGTACCAATTTCCTTGGGCTACACTGTTAGGTGATCAAATAGCCTCTTTGAATCTTGGATTTGCTCTTAAAAGGAGACATGACCCTAATGGGTTTCTCGATGCCCACTACAAGAAGAACCATATCAAGGGTGGGTATGTTCATGAAGAAATACCTAATGTCTCTATTTACTAGGGGGTGAATACATTTTCTCAGGTCCTGGCCACAGCTAAGAGCAAAGAGGAACAGACCCACATTTTACAACATCAGCAGGAGCTTAAAGCTAGGATTTTGAGCTACAAAGCTATGGAACTTGATCTACTTGAAAAGTTTAAGAAGGACAACGAAGAGAAGGAACCCCAACAAACAAAAGTTCTATCAGTATTCACTTATACAGATGGGAATAAGAGCAAAGATCCTATGCAAGATCTTCCACGGGTGACATTTTCTCAGCAACTGAAGGCTCTCATGTATACTTCTCAGCAGTCAAAGCAGAAATTGGCACAAATAACTTCTGTATTGACTCTGATGCTGAAGAAGAAATGCATTCATCTATGCATGTCATCGAGGAAGTGACTCATCCTTTATAGACATTTGCAGATTTGTTCAGTGATAATGGAGTGGAAGATTCCATTCCACATCCCAAGATCCCAAAAACTACTTATGATCCTGTTTCATCAATTGGAGAGATCATCCTCTCAACCATCCAAAATCTTTCCACTTTTCCTACTAGGGTGACCCCATCATCCTCATTATCCCAGCTCTATCACTCTTTGATCTCACCACCTGTTTCCATACCAATCAGCCCAGATCGACATCCCATTCCTCCATCCACTATTGCAGTAACCCAATATTTCACTATCCCTCTACACTTACCCTCATTTTTTTTGTCATCTTCTCCTATTCCTGAGTGGGTTATATTACCTTCATCATCACTCTCAACCATTAACATTGGTATTCCACTATTTGGACCCTCTACTTAGAACCTTTCTCCAATCTATGAACCCACAAATGATCAGAGCCTATCCTCTCCCTTCGCTACTTCCCACATGACCATGCCTATGCCACCTCCCATGATTACTTAGACATCCTCACTGATTTCAATAGTGAGTGGAACTTCTTCGTTTACTCAGTCAGTGGATGAGTTTGATGAAGAAAATGTAGTCCCTCTCTGAGATTACTTTTATAGCAGGTCATCCAAGGAAGTTGTAAGGAAAGGAAAGAAGAGAAGTAGGAATCATGGTGATTTGTCTGCACTTGTCACCAATCAAATAATATGGAATAAACAGTCTAGTGACCCTCATATTGATGCTGGATTCAGCCACAATTTTGGGCACTTTCAAAGGCACCAACCTTGATGCAGTTCTCACACTGAACAAGGAGTTTGACAAAAGGAAAGAAGAAATCAAGAGGCTGGAGGAAGAACTAAATGAGGTCAACAGAGAGCATAAAACTCAGGTGGAAAATATGGAGAAAGAATCTGGAGACAAGTTTAAAGAGTTACAGCTCAAGAATGCCTCTCTCGAGGATGAATTGTAGAATAAAACAACTAAGAATTCCACTAATATACAAAGGATAGCCTTGCTGGTAAAACAATGTGAAGATGCAACTGCAAGTGCAGCTTCCTCTGCATTCTTTAGGTTCTCTCAACAAGATTTTCAAGATTTGGCTATCCAGGTCAATTAGGAGTGTCATGACTTAATAACTGAAATGTTTAGGACCCTGGATGACATTTTTGAGACTTATGTTGGTTTTGACAAAATGTCTGTCACCTTGGAGGAACAGACAACCAATAGACAACAAGCCTCCAAAGATTATGATGATATTTTGGATTGGCAAAGATATATGCAAGATAAGCTAGAAGGTATCACCACCCTCAGTAGTTTTCAATTGAAGAAGGTCAAAACTGTTCTGCGTGCTTGGCTTGATTTGAATGAGATGATTGAAGAGTCCATCTAGAAAGCAAAAGAAATTTGCGGGAGAAGATGGTATGCAGTTGATAGCATCATGGAGATACTACACTCCCCTACCATGGAGCTGATTGAGAATGTTTGTCCTCCAAAGTTAATGATCGAGCAGGTGGAACGTAGATGTGAAGAGGATAAGCAAAATATTAAAGGAATTGATCATATCAGCATCAGAGATGTGGATCAGTTGAAAATGCAGCCACTTAATATGCAAGTCAAGATCCACATTTTCATCCGCCTTTGGAATAAGTTAGCCAAAAATGAAATGGAGAACTTTAGGTGCGATGTCCAACTTGGGTTTGAATCTGCCAATTACCCAAACATAGACGAGTTGTTGGTGATCTGGATGAGGTGGAAAGATTTTCTTGGTCACTAGTTCTATATGTATTTTATCATCCCAATTTCATGGGAATTAATTCTTTTGTAATAATTATTTAAAGGGTAGATTTCTCATGGACTAGGGGGGAATTTCTGGAGGGAGAAATCAACACAAATGATTGAAGATACTCTGTTTAATCCAAAGTTTGTAATTTCTTGCAGACCTATATTAATATATATTGATTCTCCTTTGCAGATTATTCACGGTCACTGTCTAACTCATTTGCAAATTATAAGCACTAATCTACAGTTTATGATCTTTGCATCAATTTTAAAATGAATTTCTTTAATTAAAACTTTTATCTATTTCTGAAAATGATTCTACAACAAATACTATAATCAATGTTAATTTTTCAATTGACATTTTAGATACAAGTTAATCTTGAATGTTCTAAATACTTAACTTATTGTTAATCAATTTTAATTGATCAATATTAATTTGAGTTGATAAGTTATTAAATCTCTTTCAAATTTCTGTTAAATTGATGGACATACTTATCTGTTTTCCAATTTCTGTATTCTACAATGTAGAAAGCGAAATGCGGAATGTCGATATGAAAATGAAAGGTGACAATTAGTTTTGTGAATTTTCATTTTGTACTGCATAAAGTGGAACTTCGAACGACAAAACAAATTTTATTAAGTAAAATCAGCAGATCTTTCATTCAGTTGCGGAAACACTAAATATTTTTACCCTCTTGGCGTTCCTTTGCACCTCTTGATGCAAATGCTAGTGTTAATGATGGTTCTTCATTCATTTTATCTCTAGCATGTAAATTGAAATAAGATATTCAGTACATAGATACTGATTTAAGTTATATGTTAAATAAATGAATGTGATGCCAAGTTAATGGCATATATAAAAGATTGTTAGGTTGTTGTTGACTAGTAATGAAGTATGTATATATCAATGTTTTCACAATTTTGCATGATCTTGTGTTGTGAGACTAACCTATATGTTTAAATAAGCTAAGTTATAGATGGATGCTATCATACAAAAATACATCGATGACCTAGACTTGAAAGAAAAATGGTATGTGTATGAAAAAATATTATTTTGAGTGATTATTCGTTCATTACTATGATGTGTGGGAAGGTGCATGGTTTCAAGAAGCACAATTTCCCAAACTAGTCATTCAATGACATGAAATCCACAAACAACAACAACAACAATGAGACAAATAGGGTGTTGACCTTATTTCTACAAGGGAGGATAGAGGAATTTCCCACAAATTATCCTTCGAAAGATGGATTTGTGGGGGGGATGTTCTAATGTATGTTTTGTAAGGTGCGTGATGGCGACTAGTAGCTTCCTATTAGGGAAGCTTGATGGATGTAATCGACAATTTTGCTTATGGGTTATATTTGGGGTTATGTCAATATAGTTGATGCTCCAAGATATTCCAACAAAGGAAGGATATGATGTGGAATATATTTGTGATATAAAATAGATGAAGCATGTAGCTAGGGATGATGAAAACGTTAACTGATTGATTATGTATGTTAAATCTCTTTCTTTACCCATGCAAGATAAAACCAATTTACCATGTAGTTTGTACTAAGTTATTGGGAGGTAATTATGAATGAAAGGACTGTGATTTAATCATGATCATTAAATAGGATTATTAATTATTAATTATGATAGGATTATGATTAATGATTAATCATGTTGCTAAGTATGCTAAGTATGGTTATTAATCTAGGCTTATTAATTATTAAAAAAAAAATTACAAACTCTGAATTATGATTAATCATGTTGACTAATGATGTGTATTGATGTTTAATTTTATTAATTAATCTTATTTATTATTAATTATTAGTTGGTAGAGTACCATTAAACATGTTTATTAATAAAGTTTATTAAATGTTGATTTTGTTAACTAATCTTACTTATTATTAATTATTAATGGCTCATTATTATTAAACACATTTACTAATAATGCTTATTAAATATTGATTATTAATTAATAATCTTGTCTGTGAATTATGATTAATCATTTTGATTAATGATGCCTATTGATGTTTGGTTTTAATAATTAATCTTATTTATTATTAATTATTAATGGCTAGATTATGATTAAACATGTTTATTAATAAAGTTTATTTAATATTGATTTTATTAATTAAGCTTACTTATTATTAACTATTAATGGCTTGATTAGGATTTAACACATTTAGTAATACTGCTTATAAAATATTGATTTTATTAATTAAGCTTATTGGTTCTTAATTATTAATGACTAGATTGTGTTGAGTGTGGTGTTTTGTGTAATTAATTATTAATTATTAATAAAAATGAAGTCATGCTAGTTCATAAAATTAATATAAATATTATTACTTTTTCCATTTATTAATTGCATATTTATTAGTTTTAAATTTTGGATAAGGTGGTGACACTACTTTTATGACCCTATAATTTTAAAAACACCTCTGAAATTTATATGTATAATAAATGGGCAAATCTTCCTAATATATAAGAAAAATTGAAGGCTATTTTATCAATAATATAATATGTATATATAAGTTTTTGGCAAATCTTTCATTCTATTATAGAATCTTGTAAAATATTCGTGAATCTTTCACTAAAATATAAGATATTGTAAAATCTTGGTAAATATTACACTAAATTATAAAATATTGTAAAAACTTAGCAAACCTTTGATCAAATTATAAAATCTTGTGATTTCTTGGTGAATAGGAACACTCAACTTTTGATTATGTAGATCACTAAGGTAGTGCAATAGAATACCATATACTAAAGCTCGACTTTATTGACTCATACACCCTCAAATGAACAAATGCATGAATAAGGAGAAGAGGGATTTATTTATACATTTCACAAGCAATATTGGGTCACTCACAACTGAAGGTGTTGGTGAAACACAACTAGATTCATGACAAGCAGGGACTCCACTTTTTATCTCATCCCTTAGTGGTCCAATGGACATGTTGGGACCCAAATATTGATATACTGTTCCATCTAATTATCATCAAAATCATGTTGTAGGATAAATATCTCATTATTTTGCTCAAATTCTTCAAAGAATGAAGTTGAAAATGAGTAGGAAAGAGTAATTCATTAGTTTAATCCACCACCACACTTTACCTATGTGCAACTTGCAGTACCCATCTAAGCAATGCCTTTTCTCCATTTGCAAAGAGAGGTGCCACCGCTTGCTGCTCACTTACAAGTAGCGGTGCTCCATTAGCACCGTCTATTTTCCTTCGACAAGGAACAATGCTTGACTTATGAAGGAAAAAAAGGAAGGCTTAAGAGGATTCTCAAAGCTAGCCTTCGTGGTGTAGCATCCTCGACCCTCTGACTGGCGAAGTGGACGTTACCATGTCATTAACCATCCGGGCCACCATCCCCATGAACATGTGCATTCAAAAAATGCAAAAACAAAATGCATTGAAGTAGAACATACACAGATACATAATTTATTTATCATACATAGTGGAAGCAACATACATTCATACAAGCATTCAACATGTTCATCATATGCATTGACAGTAAATATAATTGCAGAAGTAAAATAGACAAGATTACTTATCTCTTAAAGAACTCGTTCCGCAACCAACTACGTCGCTGCAACGTTCCTCCCAACCATAGGCTAGCATGCTCCTAAATCTCTCAGCAATGCTGCCACCCCTGAGCTGGGCATGATCCCCCAAGGAATAAGGAACAAGCAGGCTTACACATAGCCAAGGAGACACAAAACACAAACAAGCCAACACAGTTGGGTTTATCAGGCCATCAAGGAGCTGGAAAAGGCTAAATGCTAAGCTGGTGAGCCCATTATAGAGCTAGGAACACCGACACTAGAACGATCCTGACTTATAAGACACCCACACACACCCAACATAAGGAATCAATCCCTTCTCTGCTACATAGTCCCTCAGGCCCTCACTTCCCTTCCAGTGCTATTCAGAGGTTGTGGAGAAGAAATCCAACCCTCTAGCTCTGTTTGTGTGGTTTCCAAACACACCAAGTTTATCAAGCAAACCCAGCCCCCATTCTTGCTCCCAACACATTCCGAAGACCAACCATTGCACGCATGCAATCAATCAGTAGTTACAGCTTAGACAGGGAGAATGACTCCTGAGTCGTTCTTGGCCCTATCATGGCCAAAACGAATCCCAAGGAACTTACTGCAGTCTCAAAACGTATCAGCAACACAGTTCACAATGTGGGGAAAACAACAGCCCCTCCTGGATAATGAGGGAACCAGAAAAGACTTACACAGGCCGCAATGGGGAAGAAGATTCAGATTCCCAACCTATGCATGTGAGAAATTAACATCATACCTCCAGAATTCGGATGGAAAACATGCTAGATACCACTCTGTGAAAATGTGAATGACATCCAAAATGGCTCCTTCTTCCTGGCTACGTGAGACCAAAATCGAGAAAGAAGATGGTGCGAGGGAACAATCAGACTACTGTCCTTGCATGAGGATGAACAGACTATGGAGAGAATGGCGTAGTAGTGGAAAGAGTGGAGCATTCGCTGGAGTGATGGCGGTGGTTTTTTTGCTTGCCATCGTGAGGTCAACCCACTGGTGGAGTGTGCGTGTGGGCAAGGACTGATAGTCCTGCCACCCCCCCTCCCAAACAATAACTGCCTCAACTACTCAGCAGAATGTTTAAGGTGGTAGTTGGATAAGACAAGGGAAGTTGAGCAATAAAGCAGGGTGGTGACACATGGATCTCCCCCCATAGCCTAAGGTTTGACAATTCCCCCCCCTTATCCTTGAGAAAAATCATGCCCTTTTCATCATGGTTGTAGTGAGCATAGCTGGTTGGGTTTATTTAATTAAAGATGTATATTTACACAATTACAAAACTTAATATGTATGCTGCATGCCTCGATATACCATCAGTGACAATTTCAATCTGAAACATAGAAATCCAATTCATGGTGCGGCCTTGGCCTTTAGCTCCCTACCATGATTATTTACAATATATACATCATATACATCTAATGCACCGGGGTCAAAACCGGGGTGTTACATTCCCCTCCCCCTTCAATAGCACTGTCCTCAGTGCTTTACAAAATTGAACAAAATGCTACACTGGTATCACCTTAGTGTTCCGCAGAATTGAACAAAATTGGATGTGCTAATCGCATGGCATCCTCCATCTCCCATGTAGCCTCTTCAGGTCCGTAGTGCTCCCATTACACATTTACCTGACCTATGGCCTGGTTCCGGAGCATTGTGACCTTCCTGTCGAGGATGCGCATTGGCTCGATTCATAACTCTCCCTCGGGTTCCACCTGAATCACATCCCAATCTATCACATGGTTAGGATCATATACATATCTCTTAAGCAAAGAAACATGAAAAACATTATGAGCTCTAGTACTAGCAGGAAATGCAAGTCTATATGCAACTAGCCCTATTCTTTCAAGCACTTCAAACGACCCACAGTATCTTGGTGACAGCTTGGCACAACTTCCAAGCTTCAAGGAACTCTTCCTTGCCCTCACTCTAAGGTAAACATGATCCCCAACACTGAACTCCCTGTTCACCCTATGCTTATTTGCATAGCTTTTCTGTTTGTCCTGTGCTGCTTTCAGATTCTGCTTGATCTTTACAACCTCTTTGTCCATTTCCCTGAGCAATTATGGTCCAAGCACAATCCTATTCACTGGATTATCCCAAGTCACAGGTGTCCTACACCTTCTTCCGTACAAAGATTCATACGGACTCATCCCCAATAATGCCTGCTGTCCATTGTTATAAGCAAACTCTACCAAGTGCAAGTAATCTTCCCACTTGGTTGGTTTGTCCATCACGTACATGTGAAGCATGTCTTCAAGCACCTGATTAACTCTCTCTGTCTGCCCATTTGTCTGAGGATGGTATGTAGTGCTGAAGTTTAGCTTTGTACCCAAATCTGCATACAACCCCTTCCAAAAGTTGGAAGAGAACTTGACATCTTTATCAAAGACTATTGCCTTCGGCAATCCATGCAATTTGAAAATCTCCTTCATGAAGATATTTGCAATGTCATCGGTCTTATGCGTAGACTTAACCGGTATAAAATGCACTGCCTTAGTCAACTTTTCCACCACAACCATGATGGAATCATGTTGTCTCCAAGTCATTGGCAATCGTGTAATAAAATCCATGGAAATAATTTCCCATTTCCATTCTGGAACTGGCAAAGGCTGCAACAAACCTACAGGGTGTTGATGCTCAACCTTTACCTGTTGACACTTCATGCACCTGGAAATGTATTCAGCCATGTCCTTTTTAATTCTTGCCCAAAAGTAATTCTTTCTAGCTGTAGCAATTGTCTTCTGATATCCTGAGTGACCAGAATACGGAGCTTGATGGATTTCATCCATGACAACTCTCCCCAAATATGCTACATTCGGAATATAAATTCTACCTTTATAAGTGAGTAGTCCATCTTCTTCCAATTTATATCCCTCATACCTCTTCTCAAGACTTTGTTGTTGCAATTTGACTTTTACCTGCTCATACAATTCATCTCCAACGGCATGACTAACAAACTGCTGCCTCAAATCTGATTGGAAAATACTAAGAGATGCCAAGTGCATTTCCTATGCCTTCTTGCTGAGTGCATTAGCTACCTTATTTTCTTTTCCTTTTATGTGCTTGATTTCAAAATCAAACTCACATAAAAATTCCAGCCATCTCGCTTGTCTAGCATTCAGAGTAGGCTGATCAAACAAATACTTCAGACCACAATGGTCTGTTCTGAGCTCAAATCTTCTACCCATCAAATAATGTCTCCACATCTTGAGGGCATGTACTATGGATGCAAACTCTAGATCATGAGTGGAATAGTTCTTCTCATGCTCCTTCAGCTTTCTTGACTCATAACATATCGCGTGGTTGTCCTGCATAAGGACTCCTCCAAGCCCTTGTCTGCATGCATCGATACACACCACAAAATATTTCTCTGGATATGCAACCTTAAATATGGGTGCACTGGTGAGAAGATTCTTCAATTGCTGGAAGCTTTCTTCACACCTCGATGTCCATTCAAACTTTATCCCCTTCTTTTACAAAGAAAAGATGGTATGTGCAACTCTGGAGAATCCCTCAATGAACCTCCTGCAGTATCCTGCAAGTCCCATAAAAGATCTTACATCTGTCACATTTATTGGAGTAGGCCAATTCATAATGGCTTCAATATTTTCAGGGTTCGCAGATATACCCTCCTCTGAGATAATGTGACCCAAATACTGAATTCTATCTCTATATAAGTCACACTTGCTCAGTTTCACATACAGCTGATGCTCCCTGAACAATTTCAATGTCAATCTCAAATGCTCTTCATGTTCTTCCTCATTCTTAGAATAAACAAGAATGTCATCAAGGAAAACAAGAACAAACTTGTCCAAATATCTGCTGAAGACACTACTCATAAGGCACATAAATGTAGTTGGTGCATTTGTGAGACCAAATGGTACCACTACAAACTCATAATGTCCATACCTTGTCTTGAAGGTTGTCTTATGAATGTATTCATCCTTGATTCTCACCTGATCGTAACCAAACCTCAAGTCAATCTTGGAAAATACCTTTGCTCCCCTCATTTGATCAAAGAGGTCATCAATCCTAGGCAAAGGATATTTATTTTTCACAGTAACCTTGTTCAATTGTCTGTAATCAATACATAACCTGAGTGTACCATCTTTCTTCTTTACAAAAAGAACTGGTGCTCCCTAGGGAGACACACTCGGCTGGATATACTTCTTTTCCAATAACTCTTACAGTTGCATCTTCAACTCTAGCATCTCCGATGTACTCATCCTGTAGGGTTTCTTGGACACTGGTGCTACTCTTGGCACAAGTTCAATTGTGAAATCAATGTCCCGCTTTGGAGGAAGCCCTAGAACCTCATCAGGAAACACGTCCTTGAATTCCTGTAACACCTGATAGTCCTCCAACCTAGGAGTTTCATCGTCTGTTGCCTCCAAAATCTAAGCTGCATATAACTGGAAACCCTTCCTACAGAACTTCTTCAACTGCATTGCTGACACCTTCCTTACTGAAATCACCTTTGGAATACCTTTCACAACTACTAGGTTCCCTTCTTCATTCATGCATTCGAAATTCTTATTGTAGCAGTCAAGCTTCACCCTGTGAGCTTCTAACCAATCCATTCCAATGAGAAAATCATAGGAACCAAGCGGTAGAACATTCAGATCTACACAAGTGACCAATCCATCCATGACCAATGGACATTTCTCTACCACTTCACTAACTTTTCTCTTAGTTCCAGTGGCTAGCTGAACTAACCAAGACTTCCTATGCTTCACTTTCCTAAAAGCACAAATATCCACTACTCTAGGAGTAATGTAACTGTGAGTAGAACCAGGGTCAATCAAAATAGAAACAGATTGTTCAACAATCTTACCTGCTACTTCAACCACAGTTGACTGCTGATCTGCCTGGCGGTCCTCCAGTGCTGCATAAATCCTAGGGACTGCCCTTGCTACTTGACCCACTGTTTCTGCTTCTTGAAGGTTATAAGCTGGTCTTGCACTCTCATTCTCGAGTGGACAATTTCTGTGCATGTGGGTTCCTCCACATTTCTAACATTGAAGTGGTCCTCTATTTTGTTGTGGATCCTTAGGCTTTTCTCTTGTCACTCCAACTGACTTACTCGCAGCTTGGGATGGTTTCTTTTGCTGATTCCTGAAGTTAGAAGGTTTGAAACCTTTCTTTCTTTGGTCAAACTTCTTGTTCTTCTTGTCCTTCCATGACTTATGGTAATCTGGCTTACCTTTGCTTTTCTCATAGCAATACTTAGCCTTCCTTATTGCTTCTTCAAGAGTTCTAGGTTCATAAAACTCAATTCTATCTTTGTAAGACTGAGGTAATCCACTTAGAAAACACTGGACCTTCACTTTTTCATCTCTGATGTACCGGACATACCTCAATAGCTCCAAAAACGTATTTTCATATTCTTCCATGGTCCACTGTCCCAATCTCAACTCATGGAACTCCTTAATCTTGTCATCATAATACCTGTCAGAGAGGTATTTCTGCTTGAAATACTTCTTGAACTGTTTCCACTTAAGTCTCCTTTCACTGATCCTCTTTACTTGCTTGAAGTTTTCCCACCAAATGGATGCTCTTCCATTCAGATTGAAAATGAAAACTCTTGCCTTCATGTTTCCTGAATAATCATGCACTTGAAAGTACTTCTTTATACAAAGAAGCCAAGCTTCAGCCTCTTGTCTAGTCTTTACCTCACCATCAAATGTAGGAGGTTTAGCCTTCTTAAATTCATCGCGAGAGCGATCCCTATGGTGTCTCTTTCTTTTTCTTTTATGAGAAGAAGAACTTGAATCATTGCTGGATTCTTCAGAATCAGATGATCCACTAGAAGTCCTTCTCCTTCTCCTAGTGCTGCTCTTACTGCCTTCTGGTCTTGCTGTACCTCGTCCAGAGTCTATCTTTCTTTGCAAGTCTGTTAAACTCTGCAACATTGCAGCATTCAGCTGATGTTTCTCTTCCTGGGCTTTGATCAAGATTCTCATGGTGGCTGCAACCTCAGACAGTGTCCCCTGGAATGTCCTTCCATTAGACTATATTTCATCATTTCCATTACGGACATTTTCTCCATGGCATCTTCTGCTCACTCGTAAGAATCCCGAGCATCATACCCATCATGGGTTCTCATGACTGAACCACCTCTGGATTTACCACACTGTTCTTTCTAGAGTACTACTCTTGGAAGTTATCTAAAGTTCTGTAAATGTGTTCGTAGCAAACTGTTAGATGCACAATATTAATATAAATCAAAATTACTTACCTTTTCTTCTGGAAATTCATAAAACAACAATTATGCTAAAACAAAAAATTTTCTCAATTTCATATTTGGCTCTATGACCACGGATAGTCTGCTGAAATCTGCTGAAAACCAACTGAAGACAATCGAAAAGTGCTCAAAAAACTACTGAGAAATTCTTCTGAAAAACCCAAATTTCCTTAGGCCCAATCGGACCTCTTCCCAGCTATTATGCCGACACTATGGTAGTCAAAACAACTACACTTCCGATCTGCATCGGCGACCAAGTTGACTGTGCATTGGGTGCATAGTCCTTTGAGTAGCCGCAATGGCAGAAGGTCTTCTTACTTTTCCTTCCATGGGAAAATGTCTAGACTTTCGATTGGCGAGTTACTCGTCTGATTCCTCCCGCTACGTTGGCCTGCAATGGTCTATTATCCCGCGTCTAATCGGCAATAGCATAACCTGTTAGTCTCCTAGATTTCTGCAATGGTGACCAAGACTCTCCTTAAGTCTTCCGCAGTCGTAAGTCTATCGACGGTCGAAAGCACTAGTTGTTGCGGCGTTGGAGGGCTAGTTGACTAAGTAGCCACAACAACGGATTCACAAACCCTTAACGTACCCAATCGGCGATATGATCCTCAACAACTTTTCGATGATCTTATACTTAAACAAAATTTTCAAATTTTCTTCTCATCTGTTGTTGGAAGTACTAATCACTGCGGCATCAGCGGTTGAAGCCTCTATCCGTCGGAAGGATAGTTCACTGGCTAGCCACAACGGTGGACGTTCAATCCACTAACTTCATCCGACGTAGATCATTGGAAACTGAATTAACTAGGTGTTGGCGAAATAGTTCCATTAGCAGCCGCAACGGTGGCCCACAATCTTCGATCTTCTTCCGATCGGCGGCCAAATCTACTAAGGCATAACCTGATCGGAATCAGCAGTCTCTTCTTGTTGGAAGGCTAGTGCTTTCGCAATGGTGGGTGCATGAACCACTAACTTCCACCGATCCAGACATCTAACCGTCACCGATCACCGATGGCCTCAACACTCAGACAAATTTTTGAAAATTTTTCCTTCTTCTATTGGTGAAAACTTTCTTTGTCTTTCGTTGACTCTCTCAGCTCCATAATCCACTAAAACCTCGGCATAGGCAAGTGGAAGACTAAAGCATCGGCAGTTTAATTCGATTAGCAGCCGCAATGGTAGCTTATCATCTTCAATCCTTTCCCGATCGGCGATCTAATCCGCTAATGCTTTCCGATCAGCGAACTGATTTTGACCGGCATCGGTAGTCGGAGTTTGTCCCTGTCGGAAGACTAGTGCTCTAGGCTTCCGCAATGGCGGACGCACAAAACACTAACCTTTCCAACTTCATCGGTGGTCCATTCAACTACCTTTTTTTGGCGTATCGACGGTCCAAACCACTAACTTCCGCCGATCACCGATGGTCTCAACAACAAACTTTCGTTGGAGCCGAAAGTCAATATCGGGCGTTTCTTCCACTACATCGAGTCGGTGCTTTCGCGGTCTTTGACTAATCTTCGCCGAAACTACGGCTCCCACATCCACTAAGTTCCACCGACAGCTGACGAAAACTTAGAAAATTTTCTGCAATTTTCTTCCAACTGTCCTCCATCAGGTGTGCTTCCGCCTAGCTCTCCGCTGCATCGGAAGTCCTTCCCACTAAGTGTTTTGATGAACCGACAGTTCAAACACTTAGACAAATTTGTGAATTTTTCCATCCATTCACCGATTTCTCCTGGGAAGAAGGAAACATGCCTCTGCTAACTGGTTCTTCATGGCCCATAGAGGCCCATGTTGCAACCTGCAAGCACTGATACCACACTGTAGCGTCCCCAACCCTCCGACCGGCAAAGAGGACGTTACCATGGCGTTAACCATCTGGGCTACCAGCCCCATAAACATGTGCATTCATAAAATGCAGAAACAAAATGCATTGAAGTAGAACATACACAGATACATAATTTATTTATCATACACAGTGGAAGCAACATACATTCATACAAGCATTCAACATGTTCATCATATGCATTGACAGTAAATATAATTGCAGAAGTAAAATAGACAAGATTACTTATCTCTTAAAGAACTCGTTCCACAACCATCTACGTCGCTACAACGTTCCTCCCAACCATAGGCTAGCATGCTCCTAAATCTCTTAGCAATACTGCCACCCCCGAGCTGGGCATGATCCCCCAAGGAATAAGGAACAAGCAGGCTTACACATAGCCAAGGAGACACAAAACACAGCCAAGCCAACACAGTTGGGTTTATCAAGCCATCAAGGAGTTGGAAAAGGCTAAATGCTAAGTTGGCGAGCCCATTACAGAGCTAGGAACACCTACACCAGAACTAGCCTGACTTCTAAGACACCCACACACACCCAACATAAGGAATCAGTCCCTTCTCTGCTACACAGTCCCTTAGGCCCTGAATTCCCTTCCAGTGCTATTCAGGGGTTGTGGAGAAGAGAGCCAGCCCTCTAACTTTGTCTGTGTGGTTTCCAAACACACCAGGTTTATCAAGAAAACCAAGCCCCCATTCCTGCTCCCAACACAGTCCGAAGACCAATTATTGCACACATGCAATCAATCAGCAGTTACAGCTTAGACAGGGAGAATGACTCCTGAATTGTTCTTGGACCTATCGTGGCCAAAACAAATCCCAAGCAACTTACTGCAGTCTAAAAACGTATCAGCAACACAGTTCACAACATGGGGAAAACAACAGCCCCTCCTAGACAATGAGGCAACCAGAAAAGACTTACACAGGCCGCAATGGGGAAGAAGATTCAGACTCCCAACCTGTGCATGTGAGAAATTAACATCAGACCTCCAGAATTCAGATGGAAAACATGCTAGATACCACTCTGTGAAAACGTGAATGACATCCAAAACGGCTCCTTCTTCCTGGCTGCGTGAGACCAAAATCGAGAAAGAAGATGGTGCGAGGGAACAATCAGACTACTGTCCCTGGGTGAGGATGAACAGACTATGGAGAGAATGGCGTAGTAGTGGAGAGAGTGGAGCGTCCACTGGAGTGATGGCGATGGTTTTTTTGCTTGCCATCGTGAGGTCAACCCGCTGGTGGAGTGTGCATGTGGGAAAGGACTGACAGTCCTGCCACCCCCACTCCCAAACAATAATTGCCTCATCTACTTAGAAAAACATTTAAGGTGGTAGTTGGATAAGACAAGGGAAGTTGAGAAATAAAGCAAGGTGGTGACACATGGATCTCCCCCCATAGGCCAAGGTTTGGCAATTCGCCCCCCCCCCCTTATCCTTGGGAAAAATCATGCCATTTTCATCATGGTTGCAGTGATCATAGTTGGTTGGGTTTATTTAATTAAAGATGTATATTTACATGATTACAAAACTTAATATGTATGTCGCATGCCCTGAAATACCATTGGTGACAATTTCAATCTGAAACATAACAATCCAATCCATGGTGGGACCTTGGCCTTTGGGTCAAAACCAGGGTGTTACACGTGGAGCCTCATCCCTATGATTCAGGACAACTGGAGCTAAAGATACCCCATCCTAGGATCATCCCTCTACCTCTCCCATAGAACCCTGAACTTATCCTATCCTACAAATCCTTTATATACTAACTCACCCCTCATGGAAGGAAGGAGGAAGAATGTGTGAAAGTATCTAAATTTTGGCCAAATTTCTACTAGACCTTTGAGTGATTAGTAGGAAAGTTGGATATTTGAGGAAAGACCCATTAGAGAAGAGTTCTCAACACCAAGGCATTGGTTGTATACTCTCCTTCTTTATATTTTTAATGAAAATATAGTTTATTTCCCATAAACATTGTATGTCTCGTTATTATGTTTGTTATTATGTTTTGTTTATTGTTTAACTCCTTGGTGTTTTATATGGGATTATAAACATATTGTTACTCTCACTTGGTTTGTGTTTTGTTTTTTCTATTACAGGATCTCTGCATAGGTCAAGCACATTAAGGTTCAAACATTTAGATCTCATGGAAGGTCAGGAGAGCAATTAATTCAAGTTTCTCTATTTTGTAGTTTGTTTTCTTCTAGTTTTGATTCTTTCAATCTAGGAAAACAACCTCTGTCAGCACTGTTAGTTTGTCTAGATATTATTAGCTTAATTAGCATCTTTTTCCAAAAGAATAAAAATTAAAACTAGATGTATAAGATAAGAGATGCACAAGACAAAAATATTTTCACCAAGGAAACTAGAAAGGAGAAAACCCTGCAAACTTCCTCAAAATAGTAAGATGATAAAAAAAATAAGAAGAAGTATTCAACAACTATCTATCTCTCGTCCCATTGTCTCTCTTTCTCTCTCATGTGAACTTGAGAGTGTATGGTGTGTATAAATGAGGGAGGGTTTCTCCCTATTTATACTAATCAAGTGACTGACCAAATACATGACTGGGGCTGACTTGTCTCCCTAACAGGGTTGAATTACCCTAGAGAGACTCCAAATACACATTACATGATGTGACACTAGGGATTATTTCCCTGACTTACAATGGAGGTTGTACCTCAAGGTCTAGACACAATTAAGACATTCTAGAAGGAGGTAAACACATCTCCAATGGGGGTACACCAAGATACAATGATAATATACATCAAAATATATTCTGAAGTTACAAATACATCAACACTCCCTCTTAACTAAGAAGGTATTATCTCTATTCCATGGTCATCAACACATATGGTCGAGTATTCATCGTGGATTCATCATCATAGAGTCATAGAATCATCATCATAGTTTCTTCCATCATCATCTTAATGATTGATCATCGAGCAATACTATCTGTCATCAGAAGTTTCTACAGAGACAACCCTTTTTCATGTTGGATGTAGGTCTAGTCCTCAACTGGGTTATCATCACATCTTGAGCAAGCCATCATGTAGGAATTGTCCAGGACTTTATTTATAATTCCATGACAATAACCTGTGTATTCTACCTTCATCTTGTCATATATAGATCATCTCTTTTGTCCTAGACAAAACAAAATAGAGCACACAGAACATCCACGATCCACCTGCGTTCTACCAATAAAGGAGAACCGCTTAGGTGCACCTCACATGCTTCGTGACATTATCATCTCAACATGGGAAGACAAAAATATATAGACATATATGTAAGGATGGATTACGACAAAACAACTTGCTACATCAGGAGTTTTATGTTCTAGGTCATCCTTAAGGACTTATTACTCATTAGAGGAAATTTCAACTCAAAATGGGCCTCCTAAGGAAAATCAATAAAATAATAGTTAAAATAATAAAATAATATTTATTAATTTTGGAGGAAGAAAAGAAAAAACTACTTTTTTGTTCATATTTTCGACATATCTCCCTGTGTTTTTACTCAAATTTTAATCGGGAGAACTCGTTGGATGCGGAACTAAATTCCACATCCAACGAGTACCCACTTGGCATATTTTTGATGGGCACTGCTACCCCAAAAACAAGAAATACCTGAAAAAGCGTGATGATGACATTATCATCACGTTTTTTCAGGTATTTCTTGTTTTTGGGGTAGTTGGGCCCATCAAAAGTATGGCAAGTGGGTACTCGTTGGATGCAGAATTTAACTCCACATCCAATGAGCTCTCTTGATTGAAATTTGATTAAAAACACAGGGAGATATGACGAAAACACGAACAAAAAAAAGTAGTTTTTTTATGATACCTATCCCCAAATTTATATTAAAAAATTGTTTAAGAGGTGCTCCCTTTTTGAATTTTAAGGTATTTTGATTAGCTAATCATATGATGACATGGAATTTGTATTATTTTTGGAAGGACCATTTTAAATTGAAATTTCCTCTAATGTCTAAACAACCTGCGTCAAAAATATTTTCTATTCAGACAACCTTCAGGAAATTTTACATTCGAGTAGCCTGCATACCACACCGGGACTCCTTTTACACTCAGACAACCCACAAGACGTATTACATATGAACAATCTGTGTACTACACCAGAGATCATATTTACATTCGGATAACTCGTCTCAATACTGATTACATCCAAGGATAACCTTCGATCTTCGCCAAGATTGATTACATCTGAGGACAACCTACAGGACCAATTACGTGCCAACATCCTGCTTCAACAGTATTTTTTTCGCTCGGATAACCTGTCTCACTACCCATGTGAGATATTATGTATCTATAGCATATTAGTACTGATTACATTCAAGGATAACCTGTGAGCTTCGGTAGGAATTATTACATCCAAGGATAACCTACAAGACTCATTACGTCTAAGAAACCTACGATATTCGTTCTGATTTTATGCTCAGACAACCTATCTCTCTAGCTATGCTAGAACAAATCACTCCCTCTTTCAAGGGGTCTCATTCTGGATCACACCAAGTCTTTCTATGAAGTACTCAAACTTCACTCTCGCTAGAGACTTGGTCAACACATTGGCTATATGTTCATCTATTTCGACGTACTGGAGCTTCATTTCTCCTCTCTGCACCATATCCCTAATATAGTGGAACTTGATCTCAATGTGATTCAACTTGTCATGGAACACATGGTTTTTTTATAGCTTCACGCAACTCTGATTGTCGCAAAATATACAAGTCACATCCAACTGGAGATCAAACAAGTCATACAATATATTTCGAAGCCACACTGCCTCACAACTAGCCGAGAAAGAGATAGCATTCTCTGCCTTGAATATACTCGGCACCATGCATGATTTCTTCATGTTGAACTAGGAGATCATGCCTGTCACGTCCCCATGCCTCGAACCAGCAAGGAGGATGCGACTACAAGCTTCAAACACACGGGCTAAGAGCCCCATGAACATGTACAGGCATAAAATTTGCTGAAGCAGGATGCTGAAATAAAATGCATTGCAATATAACATGCACAAATGAAATTGTTTATCATGCACAACTATATTTATTTATCTTGCGCAGCGGAACCAACATGCATTCACACAAGCATTCATTTTAACATGTTCATCATATCATTAACAATAATCACAGTTGCAGAAGTAAAAATGGATAAGATTACTTATCTTATGAAAAATTTTCTCTACAACCAGCTACGTCGCTGCAACGTTCCACCCAACCATAGGCCAGCGTGCTCCTTAATCTCTCAGCAATGCTGCCACCCCCGAGCTGGGCATGATTCTCCAAGGAATAAGGGAAGTAGCAGGCTTAAACATAGCCAAGGATATACAAAACACACAGCCATGCCAACAAAGTTGGGTTTATCAGGCCATCAAGGAGTTGGGAAAGGCTAAATGCTAAGTTGGTGAGCTCATTGCAGAGCCAAGAACACCTACACCAGAACTAGCCTGACCTCTAAGACATCCAAACACACCCAACACAAGGAATCAGTCCCTTAGGCCCTGCATTCTCTTCCAGTGCTATTCAGGGGTGATGGAGAAGAAATCCAGCCCTCTAGCTCTATCTGTGTGGTTTCCAACCACCAGGTTTATCAAGCAAAACTAAGCCCCCATCCCTTCTCCTTACATAGTCCGAAGACAAGACATTGCACATATGCAACCAATCAGCTGTTACAACTTAACAGGGGGAGAACAACTCTCAACCATCTACAGCAGTCCCAAACACAACAGTAAACACAATTCCATAGGGGAAATCAGCAGTCCGTCCAGGGCAATGAAGCAAGTGGAAAAAGGAATTGCGCAGACTGCCACACAGTTCTTAAGTTTGAAATAACTCCCTACAAGAATCGTGGGTGATAGTGTCCAAACGGCTCCCAGTTTTGCTGCGTGAGATCCAGCAAAGCAATTACTTGTGCGTGAGGATGAATGACTCCGTCTCAAGACATAAAGAAACCACAACAAAACACACTGCGTGTGAGAGAACCATAGCAGCACAATAAATCATGGATAAAAGAGCACGTCTCTTAGCTCGCTGCATCAATTGGAAAAAAACCAGGAAAAATACCTGTGTGTGAGACTAGCAAACAGAAGATGATTCATGCGTGGAGATGAAAAGCAAAATCGTGAGTTCGCGAATTAGAGAGTGTGTGAAGGTTTTCCTCCATAGTGAAGTCAACAGTGGGTGGAGTGTGGGTGTGGGTGAGAACTGACAGTCCTGCCACCCCACTCCCAAGGATCATAATTGCCTCAACCACCAGCAGCCTTTCTTAATGAAAGTGGTTGGAATAACACAAGGTAAGAAGACACATGGATTTTCACCCTATTGGCCAAGGTTTGACAAATTGCCCCACATCCTTATCCTTGGGAAAAATCATGCCCCTTTCGATTTAGTTGCCGCGATCATAGCTGGTCAGGTTCAT
This sequence comes from Pseudotsuga menziesii, assembly GCA_001517045.1. Classification (NCBI taxonomy): domain Eukaryota; kingdom Viridiplantae; phylum Streptophyta; class Pinopsida; order Pinales; family Pinaceae; genus Pseudotsuga; species Pseudotsuga menziesii. Next base: position 246,857 of record LPNX010245535.1, read on the forward strand.
TTAATTAATTATAGATGCATATTTACATGATGACCAACATAATATATGCCGCATGCCCCGATATACCATCGGTGACCAATTTAAATCCAAAACATAACATGACCGATCAATGGTGGGGCCTTGGCCTTTAGCTCCACACCATGATCATTTACAATATGTACATCATATACATCTAATGCAACGGGGTCAAAACTGGGGCATTACATTCCCCTCCCCCTTCAATAGCACTGGACCCTCAGTGCTTACAAAATTGAACAAAATGCTACACTGGCATCGCCTCAGTGTTCCGAAAAATTGAACAAAAATGGATGGGCCAATTGCATGGCATCCTCCAGCTCCCAAGTAGCCTCTTCAAGTCCGTAGTGCTCCCATTGCACCTTTACCTGACCTATGGCTCGGTTCCGGAGCATTGTGACCTTCCTGTCGAGGATGCGCATTGGCTCGATTCGGAACTCTCCCTAGGGTTCCACCTAAATCACATCCCAATTTATCACATGGTTAGGATCATGTACATATCTCTTAAGCAAAGAAACATGAAAAGCATTATGAGCTCTAGTGCTAGCAGGAAATGCAAGTCTATATGCAACTGGCCCTATTCTTTCAAGCACTTCAAACGACCCATAGTATCTCGGTGACAACTTGGCACAACTAACAAGCTTCAAGGAACTCTTCCTTGCCTTCACTCTGAGGTAGACATGATCCCCAACACTGAACTCCCTGTTCACCCTATGCTTATCTGCCTAGCTTTTCTGTCTGTCCTGTGCTGCTTTCAGCTTCTGCCTGATCTTTACCACTTCTTTCTCCATTTCCCTGAGCAATTCTGGTCCAAGCACAATCCTGTTCACTGGATTATCCCAAGTCACTGGTGTCCTACACCTTCTTCCATACAAAGCTTCATACGGACTCATCCCCAAGGATTCTTGATGTCCATTGTTATAAGCAAACTCCACCAAGTGCAAGTAATCTTCCCACTTGGTTGGTTTGTCCATCACATACATGCGAAGCATATCTTCAAGCACCTGATTAACTCTCTCGTTCTGCCCATCCGTTTGAGGATGGTATGCAGTGATGAAGTTTAGCTTTGTACCCAAATCTGCAAACAACCCCTTCCAAAAGTTGGAAGTGAACTTGACATCCCTGTCAGAGACTATTGCCTTCGACAATCCTTGCAATTTGAATATCTCCTTCATGAAGATATTTGCAATGTCGCCAGTCTCATATGTAGACTTAACCGGTATAAAATGTGCTGCCTTTGTCAACTTGTCTACCACAACCATGATGGAATCATGTTGTCTCCAAGTCATTGGCAATCGTGTAATAAAATCCATGGAAATAACTTCCCATTTCCATTCCGGAACTGGCAAAGGCTGCAACAAACCTGCTGGATGTTGATGCTCAACCTTTACCTGTTGACACTTCATACACCTTGAAATGTACTCAGCCATATCCCTTTTCATTCCTGGCCAAAAGTACTGCTTTCTAGCTGTAGCAATTGTCTTCTGGTATCCTGGGTGACCAGAATACGGAGCTTGATGGATTTCATCCATAACAACTCTCTTCAAATCTGCTACATTCAGAATATAAATTCTACCTTTATAAGTGAGAAGTCCATCTTCTTCCAATTTATATCCTTCATACCACTTCTCAAGACTTTGCTGCTGCAATTTGTCTTTTACCTTCTCATACAATTCATCTCCAGCAACATGACTAACAATCTGCTACCTCAAATCCGATTGGCAAATACTAAGAGATGCCACATGCATTTCCTTCATCTTCCTGCTGAGTGCATCAGCTACCTTATTCTCCTTTCCCTTTATGTGCTTGATTTCAAAATCAAACTCACATAAAAACTCCAGCCATCTTGCTTGCCTAGCATTCAGAGTAGGCTGATCGAACAAATACTTTAAACCACAGTGATCTGTTCTGAGTTCACATCTTCTTCCCATCAAGTAATGTCTCCACATCTTGAGAGCATGTACTATGGCTACAAGCTCTAGATCATGAGTGGCATAGTTCTTCTCGTGTTCCTTTAGCTTTCTTGACTCATAACATATCATGTGGTTGTCCTGCATAAGGACTCCTCCAAGCCCTTGTCCGCATGCATCAATACACACCACAAAATCATTCTCTGGATCTGCAACTTTCAATACTGGTGCACTAGTGAGAAGACTCTTCAATCTCTGGAAGCTTTCTTCACACCTCGATGTCCATTCGAACTTCATCCCCTTCTTTTGCAAGGAAGTGATAGCATTTGCAACCCTGGAGAATCCCTCAATGAATCTCCTGTAGTATCCTGCAAGTCCCATGAAAGATCTCACATCTGTCACATTTCTTGGTGTAGGCCAATTCATAATGGCTTCAATCTTTTTCGGGTCCACAGATATACCCTCCTTTGAGATAATGTGACCCAAATACTGAATTCTATCTCTATAGAAGTCACACTTGCTTAGTTTCGCATACAACTGATGCTCCCTGAGCAAACTCAATGTTAGTCTCAAATGCTCTTCATGCTCTTCCTCATTCTTAGAGTAAACGAGAATGTCATCAAGGAAAACAAGAACAAACTTGTCCAAATACCTGTTGAAGACACTATTCATAAGGCACATAAATGTAGGTGGCGCATTTGTGAGACCAAATGGTACCACTACAAACTCATAATGCCCATACCTTGTCCTGAAGGTTGTCTTATGGATGTCTTCATCCTTGATTCTCACCTGATGGTAACCAGACCTCAAGTCAATCTTGGAAAATACATTTGCTCCTCTCATTTGATCAAAGAGGTCATCAATCCTAGGCAAAGGATATTTATTCTTCACGGTAACCTTTTTCAATTGTCTATAATCAATACATAACCTGAGTGTACCATCTTTCTTCTTTACAAACAGAACTAATGCTCCCCAAGGAGACACACTTGGTCGGATATACTTCTTTTCCAACAACTCTTACAGTTGCATTTTCAACTCTAACATCTCCGGTGTGCTCATCCTGTAGGGTGCCTTGGACACTGGCGCTACTCCTGGCACAAGTTAAATTGTGAAATCAATGTCCCGCTTAGGAGGAAGCCCTGGAATATCATCAGGAAACACATCCCTGAATTCCTGTAACACCTGATAGTCCTCCAACCTGGGAGTTTCATCTCTCGTTTCCTCCAAAATCTGAGCTGCATACAACTGGCAACCCTTCCTACAGAACTTCTTTAACTGCATTGCTGAAACTTGTCGTACTGAAATTACCTTTGGAATACCTTTCACAACTACTAGGTTCCCTTCTTCATTCATGCATTCAAAAGTCTTATTGTAGCAATCAAGCTTCACCCTGTGAGCTTCTAACCAATCCATTCCAATGAGAACATCATAGGAACCAAGAGGTAGCACATTCAGATCTACACAAGTGACCAATCCATTCATGACCAATGGACATTTCTCTACCATTTCACTGACCTTTCTCTTAGTTCCAGTGGCTAGCTGAACTAACCAAGACTTCCTATGCTTTACTTTCTTAAAAGCACAAATATCCACTACTCTAGGAGTAATGTAACTGTGCGTAGAACCAGGTTCAATCAAAATAGAAACAGATTGCTCAACAATATTACCTGCTACTTCAACCATAGCTTACTGGTGATATGCCTGACGGTCCTCCAGTGCTGCATAAATCCTAGGAATTGCCCTTGCTACTTGACCCACTGTTTCTACTTCTTGAACATTATAAGTTGGCCTTGCACTCTCATTCTTGAGTGGACAATTTTCGTGCATGTGGGGTCCTCCACATTTCCAATATTGAAGTGGGCCTCTATTCTGTTGTGGATCCTTAGGCTTTTCTCCCGTCACTCCAACCGGCTTACTCGCAGCTTGGGATGGCTGCTTCTGCTGATTCCTAAAGTTGGAAGGTTTGAAACCCTTCTTTCTTTGGTCAAACTTCTCATTCTTCTTGTCCTTCCATGCCTGATGGTAATCTGGCTTACCTTTTCTTTGCTCATAGCAATACTTAGCCTTTCTTATTGCTTCTTCAAGAGTTCTAGGTTCATAAAACTCAATTCTATCTTTGTAAGACTGAGGTAATCCACTCAGAAAACACTGGACCTTTACTTTTTCATCTTTGATGTACCGGAAATACCTCAATAGCTCCAAAAAAATATTAGCATACTCTTCCATGGTCTGCTGTCCCAAACTCAGCTCATGGAACTCCTTAATCTTGTCATCATAATACCTGTCAGAGAGGTATTTCTGCTTGAAATACTTCTTGAACTGTTTCCACTTAAGTCTCCTTTCACTGATCGTCTTTACTTGCTTGAAGTGTTCCCACCAAATGGATGCCCTTCCATTCAGATTGAATATGGCAACTCTTGCCTTCATGTTTCCTGAATAGTCATGCACTTGAAAGTACTTCTTAATACCAAGAAGCCAAGCTTCAGCCTCTTGTCCAGTCTTTACCTCACCATCAAACGTATGAGGTTTAGCTTTCTTAAATTCATCTCGAGAGTGATCCCTATGGTGTCTTTTTATTTTCCTTTTATGCAAAGAAGAGCTTGAATCCCCGCTAGATTATTCAGAATCAGATGATCCACTAGAAGTCCTTCTCCTTCCCCTGGTACTGCTCTTACTACCTTCTGGTCTTGCTGTACCTCGTCCAGAGTCTACCTTTCTTTGCAAGTCTGTCAAACTTTGCAACATAGCAGCATTCAACTGATGATGCTCTTCCTGGGCCTTAATCAAGCTTCTCATGGTAGCTGCAACATCTGACGGTGTCTCTTGGAATCTCCTTCCATTAGACTCTATGTCATCATTTCTATTACGTACATTTTCTCCCATGGCATCCCGCGCATGCTCATAAGAATCCCGAGCATCATATCCGTCATGGGTTCTCATACTGAACCACCCCTTACTTACCAAACTGCACTACCTGGAATACTTCTCTTGAAGGTGACTATAATTCTGCAAACGTGTTAATAACACAATTGTTAGATGCATACATTGATACAAATCAACATTACTTACCTTCTCTTGGAATAATCATAAAATTACAAATGCCCAAACACACAAAATTTTTTCATCAAGGAATGACTGTCTGAAGGGGACGACAGGGGTCAAGGGGGCTTCACCAAGTCTTTCTATGAAGTACTCAAACTTTACTCTCGCTAGAGACTTGGTCAACACATTGGCTATATGCTCATCTATTTCCACGTACTGGAGCTTCATTTCTCCTCTCTGCACCATATCCCTAATATAGTGGAACTTGATCTCAATGTGCTTCAACTTGTCATGGAACACACGGTTTTTTTATAGCTTCACGCAACTCTGATTGTCGCAAAATATATAAGTCACATCCAACTGAAGATCAAACAAGTCATACAATATATTTCGAAGCCACACTGCCTCACAACTAGCCGAGAAAGAGATAGCAGTCTCTGCCTTGAATATACTCAGCGCCATGCATGATTTCTTCATGTTGAACTAGGAGATCATGCCTGTCACGTCCCCATGCCTCCAACCGGCAAGGAGGACGCGACTACAAGCTTCAAACACACGGGCTAAGAGCCCCATGAACATGTACAGGCATAAAATTTGCTGAAGCAGGATGCTGAAATAAAATGCATTGCAGTATAACATGCAAAAACTAAATTGTTTATCATGCACAACTATATTTATTTATCTTGTGCAACGGAACCAACATGCATTCACACAAGCATTCATTTTAACATGTTCATCATATCATTAACAGTAATCAAAGTTGCAGAAGTAAAAATGGATAAGATTACTTATCTTATGAAAACTTTGATCCGCAACCAGCTATGTCGCTGCAACGTTCCACCCAACCATAGGCCAGCATGCTCCTTAATCTCTCAGCAACGCTGCCACCCCCGAGCTGGGCATGATTCTCCAAGGAATAAGGGAACTAGTAGGCTTACACATAGCCAAGGATATACAAAACACACAGCCAAGCCAACAAAGTTGGGTTTATCAGGCCATCAAGGAGTTGGGAAAGGCTAAATGCTAAGCTGGTGAGCTCATTGCAAAGCCAAGAACACCTACACCAGAACTAGCTTGACCTCTAAGACACCCAAACACACCCAACACAAGGAATCAGTCCCTTCTTTGCTACACAGTCCCTCAGGCCCTGCATTCCCTTCCAGTGCTATTCAGGGGTGATGGAGAAGAAAGCTAGCCCTCTAGCTCTGTCTGTGTGGTTTTCAGCCACTAGGTTTATCAAGCAAAACTAAGCCCCCATCCCTGCTCCTTACACAGTCCGAAGACCAGACATTGCACATATGCAACCAATCAGCTGTTACAGCTTAACAGGGGGAGAACAACTCTCAACCATCTACATCAGTCCCAAACACAACAGCAAACACAATTCCATAGGGGAAATCAACAGTCCGTCCAGGGCAATGAAGCAAGCAGAAAAAGGAATTACGCAGACTGCCACACAGTTCTTAAGTGTGAAATGACTCCGTACAGGAATCGTGGGTGATAGTGGCCAAACGGCTCCCAGTTTTTCTGCGTGAGATCCAGCAGAGCAATTACTTGTGCGTGAGGATGAATGACTCCGTCTCAAGACATAAAGAAACCACAAAAAAACACACTACGCATGAGAGAACCACAGCAGCACAGTAAATTGTGGATAAAAGAGCACGGCTCTCAGCTCGCTGCATCAATTGGAAAAAAACCAGGAAAAATACCTGTGCGTGAGACTAGCAAATAGAAGATGATTCATGCATGGAGATGAACAGCAAAATCATGAGGTCGCGAATTGGAGAGTGCGTGAAGGTTTTCCTCCATAGTGAAGTCAACAGTGGGTGGAGTGTGCGTGTGGGTGAGAACTGACAGTCCTGCCACCCCACTCCCAAGGATCATAACTGCCTCAACCACCAGGAGCCTTTCTTAATGAAAGTGGTTGGAATAAGACAAGGTAAGAAGACACATGGATTTTCACCCTATTGGCCAAGGTTTGACAAATTCCCCCACATCCTTATCCTTGGGAAAAATCATGCCCCTTTCGATTTAGTTGCCGCGATCATAGCTTGTCGGGTTCATTTAATTAATTATAGACGTATATTTACATGATGACCAACATAATATATGTCGCATGCCCCGATATACCATCGGTGACCAATTTAAATCCAAAACATAACATGACCGATCAATGGTGGGGCCTTGGCCTTTAGCTCCACACCATGATCATTTACAATATGTACATCATATACATCTAATGCAATGGGGTCAAAACCGAGGAATTACAATGCTAGATCCCAAACGGAAGCATCAACCTGAGGTGCTCTTCCTGTTAGTGTTGTTACCTTCCCAATCCGAATCAAGATAACCATGTAGGTTAATCTTCTTATTCGCATCATATTTGATCTTATCATCCACTGTACCTTTTAAGTACCTCAATACATATTTTGCAGCTATCAGGTGAACCTGTCTCGGATCCATCAGGAACAACTCAGGGTGTTCACTGCAAAGCATATTTCTGGTCTCAAATTCGTCACATACATCAATGATCCAATCATTTTACTATACATCATGGCATCAACCGACTCATATGAAGCATCACTTAGAAGCTTCAAGTTATATGCCATACGTGTGGTTATTTCCTTGCAGTCCAACATTTTGAATCTCTTCAAAATATTCACTACATATTTTCCTTAACTAAGGAAGATCCCATATGCACTCTGCCACGCCTCCATGTCTAAGAAGTAGTGCATCATACCTAGGTATTTCATCCCGAACTCTGTAGCAAGTCTCATCTTTGCATCTTTAATGAGTTCCTATTTTCCTATTAGAAACAAGTCATCAACATATAGAAGGAGTATCACCGGTATTTCATCTTCAACCTTGAAGTAAAGGTTGGAATCCGCTTTATTCTTGGTAAATCCTAAGCTCATCAAGAATCTATCCATCCGACCATACCATGTCCTTGGTGCTTGTTTCAATCCATACAAGGAATTCTTCAATTTGCACACATGGGTCTTCCTGTCACTTGTCACGAATCCTAGTGGATGGTCCACATACACTTCCTCCTTGACTACACCATTCAAGAAAGTTATCTTAACATCCATCTATTGTATTTTCCATTTCATAAATATTTCCAATGCAAGTATGGTCCTAATGTAAGTGTACCTTTCCATGGTTTCAAATGTCTCTTCATAGTCTATGAGTTCTTTCTGTGAGAAGCCTCGTGCAACTAATCTTGCCTTATATTTCTCAATGCTTCCATCTACAACATGATTGATCTTGTAGATCTATTTTCAAGTTACAAAATAGTGCTTCTCTAGTCTCAGAACTATCTCCCACACATCATTCTTCATGAATGTTTGATATTCCTCGATCATAACATCCTTCCATTTTTTATTTTATGTAGACTCTTCATAGGTGCTATTGATGTATTTGTAGCTTTAGAAGATATTATTATATGTTATCATTTTATGTTATTGTACCCCCATTGGGGATGTGTTTACCCCCTTACATTATGTCTTAATTGTGTCTAGACCTTGAGGTACAACCTCCATTGTAAGTCGGGACAATAGTCCCTAGTGTAACATCATGTAATGTGTATTTGGAGTCTCTCTGGGAGAATTCGGCCTTGTTAGGGAAGACAAGTGGGATTTAGTCTTATGTTTGGTTAGTCACTTAAAAGTCATAAATAGGGAGGCACTCTCCCTCATTTATACACACCTCACACTCTTAAGTTTGCATGAGAGAGAAAGAGAGACAAAGGGAGGAGAGATAGATAGTTGTTGAATACCTCTTGTTACTGCTTTTGATCATATTACTATTCTAAAGAAGTTTGTGAGGTTTTGTCCTTTATTGTTTCCCCAGTGAAAATATTTGTGTCTTGTGTATCTCTTATATCATGTACACCTATTTGTACTTGTTAACCCGAAAAATCCCTCACTCATCTCTACATGGCCTACACCACCCAAGGACACCCATTCACGACCCTCATTTCACCCCATTGGACCGCCACACCCTAAAAAAGGCTTAAGAATGAGCAAAAGGGCTTAAAAACCCCAAAAAAGAGCCTAGATAGTTCTCTTAGGGGCTAAAGCCTCCAAAAAGAAGCTAAAACTGCTCAAAGGGGCTAAAAACCCCAAAAGGAGCTAAAGATAGGGTGGAAGGGGCTAAAATCCCAAAAAAGGGGGCTAAAGCCCCAACTAGGGGCTTAAAACCCTAAAAAGCCCCCAAAAAAGATAGAAATAGAGGGGTGGGGGTCACTCTCAAATGAATTCTCCCTTGCATACTGTTATGCTACTCATGGATGCCTTGAGACCCTTTGTCTCTCAAGCCACGCACACTCCCTCTCCTCCATCTTCCATTGAGCCATAGCTCCCCCATCTAAGAGAGGTGCTTCTCCAAGCCAGGGCATGGTGGCCCATTCCTTCAAAGAGAAGGTATACCAGTGTTCTTTTATGTATTTGTTTTAGTAGTTTATTTGCTTTCTAATCCATGGCTTATTTGCAGGTATTTTGGTTTCTAACATGTTGTTTGCAGATAGCTGGAGCTAAACCCTAACAATGTTTATAGATGGGTTTCCAGCCATTTCTCTTCTTTCTGTTCTATTTTGCTTTCTGTCTGTTTTTACTGCATTTCACCACCAGGAACCTACCCTTCCATCCTATAGATGGAAGGTATCCATTCCTGCCCTGTAGCAAGGGAGAAATCCCTGCTACAGTACTGGAAACCATACCAGGTTGATCCCATAGGATCCCTATGTCTGTTTTTTAAAAATTTCAAGTTTTAGTTTAGTTTTTTTCCCTAGGTCAAATTTTCTATCAAATCTAGTTTAAAATATTGTTTATGTACAGTTTCTATTACTATCGAGCCTCCACAAGGCAAATCCGAGTCCATTTGGCCACAGTACAGGTTACTGTCGGTCAGATTTGACTCAGGATCAAAAAATCTCACCTTCCAGAGCAGGTTGCACTTATCAGGCCCAAACAGGGGACCAGGTTGCTCAGTTGGGACTCACAGGTGCGACTAGGTCGCCATTTTACCCCTGAAAAGTGTGACCCCCTTCCAAAAGATAGCCTATTTTTGTCTGCAAAATCTGAGCAACCCCCTCACCTATTTCGGGAAAGGTTTGGTGACCCCCTCACCACATTTGACTCGAAACGTGCGATCTGTCACTCAGAATTTGGTTTTTAATAATTAAGGACTGTCAGTGCGGCTCAGCCGCCTCTGTCCATCCGAATTGTTTCATTTTTGTTTCTATTTATGTTAATGACAATTTCATATACAGAACAAAGTGTAAATTAAATATTTAATGGGTTAATGAATATAGTTTGACTAAAACTCACTTAAAATAAACAATCTTGCTTACCCTTCCTCCTCTACCCAGTCATCACCCTTCGAGGTATTCTAGGATAAGACGAAGGGCATAGCTCGTATAGTAATAGGCACTTCACCCAATATTGTTCAAAACCACTAAAAATGGGTGACTTGGAAGGTAGAGGGTGTAGAGAAGGAGGGCTTCTCACGACGCTCAGCGTCCTCCCTGTTGACCAACCTTGCATCCGAGAGGTGACCTATGGATCTACAGGCGGGCTTAGTCCCATTGTGTTGAGAGCCCAGTACCTTCTCCTGGTTGGAGAAGAATATAGGTGTAAGGTAGTCACCTAGTCAAGCTATCACAATTCAGGATAAAAAAGGGTATATGTCTAAAACATTTCTGATTTTGATTTACTGCTTTCATCCATAATGATATGAACTCTACAGAATATTCATAAACCATTTGCAGCCACCAGATAACAGAAAAACTAAAATACATACACATCATACCATGTAAATCAACCCAAATCAGTTCATGACGCTGAGAGAGCCACTAAAATTTACAAATTTACACTAAGTTAAAAATATGCAGTCTTTGAGGACATAAGTCCCTAACTACCTCAACCGTGGGAAGTACTTGGGCTCAACCAAGAAACTCATTGTGAGGAGTACCACAGGATCCCCAAAGTAGTTGGCCGCTAGGAGGAATTTCCAAGCAAAACAGGTAATGACCCCCACCGATTGAGTAGAATGCCCATGAGGAAAAATCCAAGCGATGTCTTCTGGAAGTGTTGGTGGCCGAGTGACTACCTATAGCCAATAGGAATCCATTGAAACCAGGGTCCAAACAATTATTTCCACCAGTTTGATACACAAATTTAACACAATTGATACGTCATGCTCTTCCTCACACCTAAGAGGCGAACCACCACAATTCGAGTCATTGAACCAACATCGTCAAGACCATTCTCGACAACCTCCAACACCATCAGAAGGCCACACAACCTTTGATTCAGATTCAGACCCATATCAGTCTGAACCAGACTTGCACACTACACCATCAAGCCCCATTGTTGGTGCAAACCCGAATCCATTGTCTGGCATAGCCATAGCTAGTGGACCCATGTCCACACCACAAACTATCACCAAAAACCCTGCAAGTGGCCCCAACACGGTCATGCAAATTGTCGCCAGTTAGCTACCACCACCCATAATGACCACCCAAGTTGTCCCACCTACAACACATGGGGTCAGTGGCCCTTCCACATACACTTCCCCTCTTGTCACACATGGGGGCAGTGGCCCTTCCACATACACTGCCCCTCTTATCACACATGGGGGCAGTGGCCCTTCCACCTACACTACCCCTCCTATCATACATGGGGGAAGTGGCCTTTCCACCCACACTGTCCCTCCCACCATACTTGGGGGCACTAGCCCATCCACGATGGTGCCACAAGTACCCCCAGCAATGCAGATGCATTATGCACCTGCAAACCCTAACACCATGGCTGCCCCATCTCACATCAACCTGGGGTCAAACCTGCCTTTCATGGCACATCTCAACTTGCCTAATTTGTCTCAGTTAACAAATGACCCTATCTACCATCAAACATTTTTTCCTCCCATGCCAACCAAACTTCCCTCAGACATTCCCAAGTTTGAAGGGAAGGCAGGGGAGTGCCCCCAAAACCACATCATGAGGTTTCATCTATGGTGCTCATCAAACAACATCGTAGATGATTCGATCAAGCTAAGACTATTCCAACACACCCTCACAGGTGCTGCAGCCAAGTGGTACATTGAGCTACCACAAGCCAAGTACCCAGATTTCAACTCCCTGGCTTTCATGTTCCTACAATATTTCCAACTCCCTGTCAGATATGATGAAGGGATGGGGATCTTGTTATCTTGCCGCTAGAACACTGCGACCCACATAACCGACCACATCCATGAGTGGCGGCGATGCCGTATTTTGTGTAAGATCCAACTTGATGACAGGATCTTCCTGGATTGGTTCCTCAAAATCTTGCTCCCACTTATAGCAAAAGACGTCGCATCCGAATGTCCCCAATCCGAAGAAGAAGCCATCTTGAAAGCCTAGCAGTTCGATCTGATTTTTGCACAGTCTGGGTACCTTTACATTGTCATTCCAGATGCTCCTTGTGTGGGTACCTCCTACTAGGATGCACTAGGGGCATCCCATGCTGTAGATGGCATCATAGGCTCGATCTCCCAACAACCACAGCATCGTCTGACACCACCTGCAGTACCACCACAACCAAGCAACACTGTTAGTGTCACCTACCAAAACCAAACTTCGGACTATGCAAGAATGGTGTCCGAGTCTGGAGCCATGACTTCTTACGCATATCCTGTGCCACCGCAGCAGGCTCAGGCCTTGGCTGGGCCAACATAGCAATACACAGGGAAAATTCCCACATTTGTGGCACCGCCACCCACCCAAATCTACTATGCACCAACCGTGCAAGCGGTTCAAGCCCTCGCCCCTTCTCCACCCGCTCCATTGGGACAAGTGTTTGGACAACAAAATTGTCCCAACTAGCCAACCCCCAATAATAAACAAGGGAAAGCTGGGAATAACCGACCCTGGAACCAAGGCAACAATCAACCGCAGGGAGGTGGTCAACAACCAAACCCTCCCAATAATGCTGCAGTAAACCGACTAGCCCAAATTCTTCCACGACCAAATGCACCGAGATGCAATGCCCCGTTGCGTACAAACCAACCATGCACACTCTGTGAGGTCTACGAGAACTACACATTCTAGTGTCCCTTCATGGGTCGTGCTAAGCAGGCCATTAGGAACGAGGTTCAACATGCCACCAACACAACGGACCAAGCCCAACCCAACCCAGCACCACAAGGACCTCCTCCTATGGTGCTTCAAAACCCATTACCAATCCAAGTATTGGTGGCAACCGCACCCCCTCCCCAACCCAATCCCAATGCTCCGGGGGCACCTCCCATGGAAGAAACAGGTGTCCACCACCTGCTAGCTATGACAACTAAAGAGGTCAATCTTCAAAATAGACAAAATCATTATGAAACCAATACCGAACCCGCTGACACATCAATGACATCTACGTCTAAAATGGTCAATGCACCTCTTCAATTACCCCCTTTCCTGTGGCCCCCCATATGCCGAGTTGCCAATAACGCCACAGCTAGAGCTGCTATCAGATACAACATCGTGGATGATTTGGCCCAAACACCAACCACCATGTACACTCTTGAGGTTCTCAAAACATGCCCAATGCAGTGGAAAGCCTTACTAGCTGACCTTGGGGCCATAGACCCCTCCGAATCCAAGTTGATCAAATTCGACACGGAGAATGGAGAACCGCGAATGACATCAACCATTGCCTTTCAAATCCCGGTGTCTATCTGGAATTTGGTTGTGCACTGGTGCATAGTGGATGAGGGGGCATCTACGTGCGTTATGTCTACCCTAGTTTTGTAGAAACTTGGATCCCCAATCCTCCAACCATCCTCCAAAACTATGCGGGCTTATGATGGCCGTACTACTAAAGCCCAAGGAATCCTCCCCCACATCCCCATCACATTAGCCAGGAAGACAGTTCTGATTGACATAGAGGTTGCCAATGCTCAACTGGACTATAACCTTCTCCTCGGAAGAAGTTATATGTATGCCATGATAGCTATCGCATCAATTGTGTTTCATCTCATGATGTTCCCCCACAAAGGGAAAATCATGAGGGTTGACCAACTTACTTATCACGATCCACAAGGGATAACGAAACCCGCCAATGTTATCCCTACGATCAACACCATTGATCCGCAAGGGATGAACACACATGCGAATGTTATCCCTGCAGTCAACACCATGGTTGACAACATACCAGCCTCCCCATTGTTGAATGTGGGCCCTGGGTTGTTTGTTGATACCACCATGATGGTTCCCTTCCCCTTAGTGTCACCACCACTAACGCCAAACGAGACTACGGAATTGTGCATGCTCTCATCCAGCATCGCTGCACCCAAACAACAACCGCAGTTGCAGCCCCAATCACAACCACAAAACCGTCCGCAGCCGCAACATCAACAGTAGCCGCAACATCATCCACAGCCGCAGCATTATGAAAAGCCGCAACCACAACCTCATCCCCACATATAACCATCACAGAGTTATCTGGGCTCCTCTCTAGTCCATACAATTCCCTTCCTCTTTCCCCTGCCTGGTGTCATGAGAAATCCAGTAATGGCCACCCTAAACCTACCCAACTTTACATTGGGAATTCCTATGTGGTATCTTGACCTACCAGCTCAACCACCAATGCTCCAGGTAGTCTTAACCACTGTGCAACCCATTGTGGTCGAGTCTTATCCTCCACCTAGCCCACAAAAACCAACCACCGCACCCGCACCGCCCCACCCAAAAAGGGCCAGGGGCAAAAATGTGAAAGCTACCGCTGAACCTCGACAGATCCTGCCTTGCGCCATCTACGAAGAATAGGGCCATCCAACTCAAAACTGCCCTAAGATTCCTATAGTCCGCGCACATTTGGATGCCATGGATACAATGAAAAATCTCCCCGTGGTTGAACTCCCAAGCAGGACAATAGTAAAAAACAAGTCATTGAGAACAAACCATGCGTGTACCCTTTGCGGATTGTATGGACACTATTCTCACCACTGCCAAGACTTGTCCCACTTTCAAATGGCTCTGGCCAACCTCTGACAACATTCCCTTGAATCTGAGATCACTCTGATCGAAGAAGTTCACCCCCCACCTCCTTCTTCAGACACCATGTCCATTTACATGATGTCTAGTTCTACAAACCCTCTTGTCTCCACCATCACCGACAGTCCATCAGACTTGTCTCTTTTGTTGTTTCCCCAGCCACAGCCTCAACCTCAGTCGCAACCTCAACCTCAGTTACCAGGGAAACAGTGGGGTACATTCTCGATCAACATGATCCTTTTCCTTTTCCTACCATCTTGGATCGTGAGTAAGTCTATCTTGGCAACCCGCAATCTATAGGATTTCACACTGGGAGATCCTGTGTGGTACCTTGAATCACCTACCCTACCCCTAAGGCCCCAGGATGTGTTGACTCATGTCCATCCAATTGAGATGATGTTGCACCTACCTCCAGGTCCATCAAAGACTCCTCCTGTCTCCAGGCCTACCCCTATTCCTCCAACAGAGACTGGGGGTAAGGCCATAAAAAACACAACCAATACCATTTACATGATCACTAGCACCAGTGGCCCTTCCATCTCATCGCTTGTGAAAGATCCACCTGATCTATCATGACACCAATTACGCGATGACAGAGAAATCTGTAAGACCGCCTCCGGTTTTACCCCATTCCCTTTAAACCATAGTGTGGAATCAGTTCTTCCCATAAAAGACTAGATTTCGTCACCCCTCCTTGCCAACGAACTTTGTCTCGGCAAGGGGGCATACCTCTTCGCTGACTCAGATGGTCACCTCTTGAAGAAGCCACGCAACGGGCTCCACCTCAAGAGAGTCTATGCCTGATATAACCACTGTGAGTCCCTTATAGTGTAGTATTTTTTTTCCTTTTTTGTTTTACAACTTGTTTACCACAAATTAGAAACCCCCATTAAGGGGTAGCACCATTAGCTACTAATTCAGAGTCACCCGGAGCCTGTTCGAGACACCTCTCACACCTCTGGGCTCAAATGTTCGTCTTTTATCTTCTAATGAGACCATCGTCTCATGTTTAATAAGTAATTTTCAGGACCACTTCCTGGAATTTACCTTGGTTTACGAGCCACATCATGGTGATGCAAGTGTCTGTGGACCTGTACTTGCATCACACTTGCCTACCGCCATTCATCCGGGTTCTCAGGCCACCGCCCGTTAAGGAACCTCATTTTTATTTTAGCATATAGCTGTCTACTTCGTCCACCGCACCTTATGTGGATCTCCGGACCATTGTCTAGAAGATGAATTATTTATTTTGCATGTATTTGGCATATAACTGCCTCCGGAATTGCACTCACATCACATGTAGTCAAGTTCATCCACCACAACTCACACACAACTCTTCTGACCTCTGTCCGAGAGCCACCTCGGTTTGCATGCCTCTACCGCACCAACTCACGTGCCTTTGCTACGATCTATCCCATGCACGTATTGGTATGTGTGAGAGCCACCTACTCCGTCCATAGTGCACATATGACCTTTGGATCATTGTCCATCGTATCGACATGGGGCACCGCCTATGCCACCGCAATCGGTTGACCATACTAGAGTTTCATTTAAGCTCTTTTCTGACTCCTAAAAGAATGAAAAGATGGCCAAGCGCAGCTGCTTCCTTTCCCGCTCGTTAAAGTATAGGAAAGGGCATCTACATCGTCTTGTTTACCTCCTTTTGTGGACTATGTAGACCATCAAATGAAAAGGACCACCTTGGCATATTCAATCCAATACCGTTCCCCTCTGCACACTTTTATGATTTCTTGGGTAGAGGGGCCGCACTTTACGACAAAGCTCACCATGGGTTGTCGTTTAGCTCTTTTCTAGCCTTCTAATGAAGAAAATATTGTCGAGCAAACTTGGTTTCGTTCATGCTCATAAAAGTATTTGAATGACCGTCCAGTCAGTATAGGTTTAACCTTTTCCAGCCTAACTGGACTACCAATGGTAAAGAAGTCTCCCGTCCCCTAAAAAAGGATGGGCGAGATCTCCTATGCATACTTTTATCATTTTTCGAGCACAAGAGAATACCAACAAAAAATATCCCCCACTAGAGTCTTCTTCATGCTTTTAGACTCTCTAAAATTGAAAGCACCATCAAGCATTTACTTTCTCGGGCTCACCAAAAATCCACAAGATCGTATGACAAAGGTGTCTCTAGACACCACCCCACAGAAAACAGTTTGGCAGCATTCCCACTTTGGGTTGCCTTTGTTCAGAGTACTCTATAATTTGTCTTCCTTGGATCCCATTAGTATCAAAAGTGTCTACCTCACCCAAGTATTTCTCATCTGCAGTGACATTCCCGGTATTATAGCTATGATCCCATTCCCATAAGTCCATTTCATTTGCTTCCTAGTCCGCCCTGCCGTCATACTCTGAACAAAGGAATTTTGAGTCTACTACACTCCCTCTTCCCCTGTTCAACTCTTCCCCTCCCCCCCCATTCAATGCGTCAGTCCTCCGATTGTCTCACATCTTTCAGTTATCTCCCTCATGCTTTTGGTCAAGGAAACACCATTGCCTTGACTAGGGGCAGGTCTCCCTCTGTCGACGACAACACACATATTCCATAGGATAGACCCAGAGGTCCCTGTATCTTGGTTTAATTAACCTCATTGATGAGTTCCTTGGACCACTCGAGAGGAGTCCTTAGTGCCTCTCAGGATGGTTGTTTCTTACGTGCTCGACTCCAACTACATCATTGCACCGTTGAGATTCATACAGGGTATTGGTCCATGTAGTATTTGGTTAAAAACCCCAGATGTCACCTGACTCTAGCACATTGATGAGTCTATTTGAGGGACCTAAATAGGTTATGTCCCTTATGATTTCCGGGTTGCGTTGGAGACAGTGTTCAGAAGCCCCAGCAGTGCTTCTATATAGATTTATGATTGATGCAGCATACTTGTACCACAGAGACTTTGATTGTCCTTCAGTGAGTCCATACAGCTATGTACCATCCCATATCTAGCAGGCTATTAGTCATGAAGATATAGCATTCCATGAGAATGCCATGGGTCCAATGTAGCAGTTCTTTAGATCAGTATTGTATTCAGCCTGTCAGTGAGGAAACCATTATGTATCATTAGTTGTATATGATCGACTCTTGTATTATAGAGCATAGATCACATTATTCTTTTTACATTGTCACGAGCATGGGGATGCCCGCCTCGTCCATATACATGTCACACATTATTTGTATCTCACCCATTGATGGGAACCATATTAATACAAAAAACAAAAGCCACAATGCCCCAACCTCGGAAGCACCACCTCTCCGCAGAAAATCCTATGATGTTCGTCGGCCATACAATGAGCTCCTACCCTCACACATCAGGGGGCAATCTGTTAACTCGAAAAATCCCTCAATCAGCTCTACATGGCCTACACCACCCAAGGAAACCCATTCACGACCCTCATTTCATGCCATTGGAACCCCACACCGTTAAAAAGGCTTAAGAATGAGCAAAAGGGCTTTAAAACCCCAAAAAAGAGCCTATATAGTTCTCCTAGGGGATAAAGCCTCCAAAAAGGGGCTAAAACCCCTCAAAGGGGCTAAAAACCCCAAAAGGAGCTAAAGATAGTGCAGAAGGGGCTAAAAGCACAAAAAATGGGCTAAAGTCCCAACCAGGGGCTTTAAACCCTAAAAAGGCCCAAAAAAAGCTATAAATAGACGGGTGGGGGTCGCTCTCAAATGACTTCTCCCTTGCATACTGTTATGCTGCCTGTGGATGCCTTGAGACCCTTTGTCTCTCAAGCCACGCACACTCCCTCTCCTCCATCTTCCATTGAGCCATAGCTCCTGCATCCAAGAGAGGTGCCTCTCCAAGCCAGGGCATGGTGGCCCATTCCATCAAAGAGAAGGTATACCAATGTTCTTTTATGTATTTGCTTTCGTAGTTTATTTGCTTTCTAATCCATGTTTTATTTGCAGGTTTATTGCCTAACTTGTTTTGCAGGTATTTTGGTTTCTAACATGTTGTTTGCAGATAGCTGGAGCTAAACCCTAATAGTGTTTGTAGAGGGGTTTCCAGCCATTTCTCTTCTTTCTGTTCTATTTTTCTTTTTGTCTATTTTTACTGCATTTCACCACCATGAACCTACCCTTCCGTCCTATAGACGGAAGCTAGCCATTCCTGCCCTGTAGCAAGGGAGAAATCCCTACTATAGTACTTGTTATTCTTTCATACAAAGATCCAAATCAAGCTAATAAGATATAGAAAAACTAACATGGTATCAGAGGATCTCTTAAAGAAGGCACTGTGCAACTATGAAAACTAGGGATTCCTACTTCAAGGTGTTCTCTCCATAGATCATCAAGAAAATAGGGATAGGATAACTCACCTTAGTAGGGAACATTTTTTGGTGGAAGTAGTTTCAGAAATGAAGAAGTTTCATTTTTGACCCTGTCATTGGTGCCGGGAGGAACTACGAAATCAAGTTTTGGAGGCTTCCCATATTAGTATTCCGAAAGTGAACTTGTTGAGCAACTCACCTCAAGGAGGCACATCTTTCTATACAAACAACATTTCCAAACTCCAAGTTTTGAAAAGTAGGGTTTCTCTGACAAACCCTAGGTCATCCAGCTCCAGAACGAGGTTGGACACCTCAAATTGGTGAGATCTAAATATTTTATATTTCCATTTGAGGTTCTCATTTGAAAAGATGACTCATCATACTCAACTTGAGGACAATATTGGAGGGGCTGATAAATTCCGAGCATGGAAGTACAAAATCTACCTGATCCTTGAAGAGAATGGTTTGGATCAATACATCCATGGAGAAGTTCCAGAACCATAGGGAGATGAGGCTAAGGATGTTCATAAGAGAAGCATGGCTAAGGCTAGGAGTGTCGTTGCAGATTCTATTAAGGATCACCTCATCCCCCATGTGTCTTCATTCAATACACCGAAGGAAGTGTATGATGCTTTGACAAATATGTTTGAAGGAAAAAACATCAACCGGAATATAACTTTGAGGAACCAATTGAAGAATGTGAAGATATAGAACTCTGAGGCTATATAGTCCTACTTCACAAGGGTTGCTCAAATCAAAGAGCAACTGGAAGCGGTTGAAGAATGCTGAAGAAGGAGAAATTGTAATGACTACCTTGAATGGTCTCCCTAGATCATGGGACTCATTCATTCAAGGAACTTGTGCAAGAAGGAGGTTGATCTCTTTAAGAATACTCCAAGAAGAATGCGAATATTAAGAATCTATATGTCTGATAAGAGAAGAAAAGATGGGAGCAACTGATGATCAAGCTCACATAGTTCACACCAGGAAGAACTTCAAGAAGAAGGAGATGAAGGCACTACAACAAATTTGACTTAAGCCTCCAAAACTCACTTTTGGGGGAGGTTTTTGCTTTGGAGGCTGTCTTTATAAAACCACCTCTAATAGCACCAAGGCTAAAAATTTTGACTTTTAGGGGCAGTTCTTGAAGAGATCAAAACCACCCCCAAAATCGAATTTGGGGGCGGTTTTAAACCGTGACTTTTGGGGGTGATTCTAACCCCCCACCCCCCCCCCAAAAAAAATCAATTTTGGACTTTTTGGGGAAGTTCTAAACCTCGCCCAAAAGTCACTTTTGGACTTTTGGGGGTGATTCTAACCCCCCCCCCCCCCCCCCCAAAAAAAAGTCAATTTTGGAATTTTGGGGGCAGTTCTAAACCCCCTCCAAAAGTCACTTTTGGACTTTTTGGGGTGGTTCTAAACCCCCAAAAAATTGAATTTTAAGGGCGGTTGTAAACCCCCCTCGTAGGTACCTACGGGGGAGGTTCAAAACCCCCCTTAAAAGTCTTTATTACAAAAATTTGGGGGAGGTTTTAAACCACCCTCATAGGTACCTATGGAGGCAGTTCAAACCTCCCCCTAAAACTCTTTACAAACCTTTGTGGGCGGTTATAAAACCCCCTCGTAGGTACCTACAGAGGTGGTTCGAAACCCCCCCCTAAAACTCTTTACAAACCTTTGTGGGCGGTTATAAACCCCCCTCGTAGGTATCTACAGAGGTGGTTCGAAACCCCCCCCTAAAAATCTTTACAAACCTTTGGGGGATGTTATAAACCCCCCTTGTAGGTACCTATGGAGGCAGTTTGAAACCCCCCCTAAAACTCTTTACAAACCTTTGGGGGCGGTTTTGAACCTCCCTCATATAAACTTATAGGGGGGGTTTGAAACCCGCTCGTTGTAACCTACACAAGCAGTTTTGAACCCCCGTCATAGTGACATATGAAGTCAGTTTAGAACCCCCCTCATAGCCATAATAAATCATAATAAAATATATTTTATTTAAAACATCAATATTGCAATATTATTAGGGCATGAAGGAATCGAACCTTGAACCTCTTGCTTAGAAAGAAGGCGCTCTACCATTGAGCTAGAACCCTTTAAGAATTGAGGAAATGGGCAATATTAACACGAAGATTGCATCATTTGTAATTCTAAGAAAAGACTAATAATCCCAAAATTGTTTCTGAATCAAGAGACCTAAGAAAGTAGTCTTAATGGCTCTGACCTTATTTAGATATATGCTAACCAATTCAAATCGTATGGCTCTGACCTTCTTTAGATATATGCTAACCACTTCAAATCCTATGATGTAATCAAGATAATGTAGATGTATGCTTGGAAATTCACAATTAGACTTTGAAACATATAATTATGCATCCAATTGACCTCAAGTTGGAAGTTAAAAAGAAGAATATTATGCCACCCAGGAAAACACTCAGTTTGCTTGATTATGATCATGCCATTGTACAACACACAAAGTGACAACAAATAAATGTGTTTTGGAGCTCTGTAGATTTGTTGAATCTATAGATTTAATATCTATTTAACTTTTAAATAGATATTGCAATAAATTCAAAATTATTAAACACTAAAGTCAAATATATTAAGATACTAAATAGTAAAATAAGATTGCTTAAAAATAGATAGGAGTGAAAAAGACTCAATCAAGGAGTCTCAAAGTTTCATGAGAGACATCCAGGAGTTTCAAAGTTTTGTGAGGGACGTCAAGAAGTCCCCTCCAAGTTTTCCCATGAAGATACGAGGTTCGCAGCAGAGGAAAACATTTATGCCTTCCTTTCTCTAAGATTCACCCAAATATAAACACAGAAACGTTTCTCCCATTGTTCCTCTATCCCAAGGATGTAGGAAACACAGGAAACACATTCCCAACCCTTGGGGACATGTCTCCGTGGAGCAATTCTAATATATCAAACAATTAGTCACAACTCACTAATACTCTGAAAGAAGCCAACTAAATTAGTAAAAAAAGGGTAGGTTCCCAAAGAATTTATGTAAAGGTCAAGCATGATTAGTTAATTGGATGCAATATTTTATTAGAATAGTCTTAGAAAATCTAGCAAACTCCATCCACTGCATGTATTTCCTACCACATGAATCAGACAATTAAAAGATAACAACATATGAACTAGAAGCATGAACATTAAAATAAGGAACAAACCCAATTGGAAGAATTACATGTACCTATGGGGTCTGGACATTGATTGCATGGATCAAGATATTATATGGTCAAAATGAGGTTTTGCTGATTGTAACACAATGGCCAAAACATCATAGTGGCTATTATGTAATATTTTTTTTATCATTTCTAGCATTTAGATTGAGGTCAACAGAAACATGCCATGCACACCTTCCAATCATGCACCCATCCAACAGACACTAAGATGTCAATGGTGATCCAATTGATTATAAGGTGGTCAAATTGTAGATTTACTGCATTGAACATTATGAAATTGGACCCAATCTTTCAGAAAGGGTATTGGGCTAAAGTAATGGAAATAAATAAATCACTCCATGAAAATAGAAAAAACTAATATAAGCTCCATGCGACTTTATCAAATGTATCATAAATAAGAGACTTAATATTTTGGGACATAATTTGTAGTGAAACTATTCCTTCTCTGATTCAGGACAACGAGAAGATTTTATATCTCAAGAAT
Source organism: Pseudotsuga menziesii (assembly GCA_001517045.1). NCBI lineage: Eukaryota > Viridiplantae > Streptophyta > Pinopsida > Pinales > Pinaceae > Pseudotsuga > Pseudotsuga menziesii. The sequence continues at coordinate 269,812 of LPNX010245535.1, forward strand.
CAACGATAGAAGAATACCATGGAGTACTTTCTATTTTCTATAAAATAATAAGCTAAATACTCGTTAGCTACAAAGTACAAATAGACCAAGAGATTAAACCATCCAGTTCTCAGTGGTCATCAATGTATTTTATTGGGAATTTGGATAGTCCCATGCCAGTAGGTGCCCAGTTTGAATCCCCTTGGGTGAGGAGCACTAGTCTATGCCTACAGGCTTACTATGTATTCCATCCTTAAAAGTGGGAAAACATCCCTTGGGTTCCCTGCAAGGATTTACTTCGAGAAAAAAGGTACAAATTACACTGAATGTTCCAAATGATATAGCTATATCATAACCAACATATATCCATCTTAACTTCATATCTATTAGGCACTGAGAGGGATCCAAAAACTAAAATACAAATCTCTCTTTGGTTAAAATATCTGAAGTTAAGATGGATCTACATTGGTGTGCTGACACACACACGTCATATGCCTTCTAATAAAAATTGCTTTAAATTCCTCTTCTTTCAATATGTGATATGTCTGAATCTCTTATTAATGATCTTCATTAATTTGGAATATTATTTCTAAAAGAGATAGCAATTCCTAATGGATATAATGCATCGTATCAATATTGGAAATCGCCAGAAGCATTGAACCTTCAAGGAGAAAATGTAGAGGACATAACTAAATGGTCTAAAGATAAAGAAACATGTGAGTCTACAACCAAACTGGGATACTCATCAAGGGTGGAGGAATTGCAGTCAAAATAAATAGTTTGGTGATGTAAAATTGTTAGTAATTTGGAAAGTCCTCCCAAATCAAGGATATTTCTTTGGCTTGCATGGGACAATGGACAAAAAAAAAATTGAATGGTCTTGGGCCCCTGGCAGGTGCATCTTGTGTAAATGTAGTGAGGAAACAATGGATCATGTATTGGTATATTGTCCTTTATCTAAGTTTGCGTCAAAGGAATTATTACAACTATTTATGGAACAAACAAATGGGATCAGTCAAATTTGGTTGATTGTTTTTTTCTAATGGCTATCTGAAAAATATGAAAAATATTTCAAGGTTTTTCCTTGCTTTGTGTCTTTCGAAAAATAGTATGATTTGTTAAGGAACATAACTAAATACAGCCCAGGAAGCCCATAAAATCTGGGCCTCCTTTAAAGGCAGTTGAAATCCTTTCAAAAAAAATCTTAGAGAATTCTAGAGAAACCAAATCTAGCATTGATCATGAAAAATCTTGGGGTTTCTACAATAAATCTTGTCAAGGACATACAGGAATGTGTGTGGTAGGGTCCATTCCACGCATCAATTCTTCTCATTATTTTCTTTTGAAGTATGCTGGAGAACAAGGGACAAACAATAGAGCTGATTTTTATGGCCTTTGAATTTTAATGAAGGTAGAAAAGGAAACAGAACATAAACATTTGCAGGTCTATAGAGATTCCAAGCTTCTGATTGACTGGGAACATAGAAGATGTAGATCTGAGAATAATCTATTATAGATCCAATAATGAATCTGGTGCTGGAGATTAACAATATTTTGATGAGAATTCCTTTGTCAATAATAAATATATAAGGAGAATTCAATACAAGAGTTGATGAGCTCTAAAGAGGTTGTGCCAATGCAGGATAGGTCCCTAACTATTCAGGAATTCTTAGAGGGGGCTCAAATTTCTTGTATGGATTTGTCTCTTTATTAGTTATTTCCAGTGTAGAATCCTGACAGTGGAATCTTAGTAGCTTCTTGATTTTTTTGTTTTTGTAATAGAAGTGGATCTGAAAGGATCTTTTTAGGTGATTCCTTGAAGGTGGGTAACACTTTTTGGCCAAATTTGGCGATGAAAACCTGATTTTTTACTGATGTGCTAGATAGAAGCCCTTGAAACGCATATATTCCATGTGAATTTCGACTTGTAGTAAAAAAAACAAATTGTAGAATATTATGTTGCCTTCCCAACGATATTTTTTTTTAAATATTCTGATGCCATTTAATGTGTAAAATTTTGCATTTAATGAACTCTGTGACCTTTAAAATTTGAAGAAGTTAATAAGTGGCTTGTGTCCATCCCCAATAATTCAATATTACATTAATAAATTATATATATATATATATATATATATATATATATATATATATATATACGAGCATGATCTAAACAAAATGCACTATGGTCTGCATATTTTTTTGTTAATTTATTTCACAATATACAATTATTTATAATTTTTTGAAAGTGACCACATCTAATTTTAGCATCATTTTATACACATGTGTGTTCATCCCAGCTTGTTTTTCACTATTTTCAAAAATTGAAAAACGAAAGATACCCTTTTGAAGACGACGCGTAGAAGTGTGGGCTATGTATTTTTCAGAAATTTTTTGATGTGTATTTTTTACCCTGTGGATTTTTCTTTGAGTTGCTTCGAAGTTGTTGTTAAGTTTTCTAAGTGTAAGTTTTAGAAGTAATTAAAAAACAAATCCCATATGAATGCCAAAACGCATGCATGATACCTCAATGGATAGAGGATTCGGTGATGAATCTATTGGTATGAACTCCGCTCAGTTGTGTGCCATGAATGGCAGCGTTTACACCCCTAGAAGACACAAAGAAACATTGATTTTCCTGTAAGAGGGATAATTCTCTGTTTTTTCGGCCCTCGATCGAGCTTTGTAGCTTGATCAAGGTATTCAAATACCTTGATCGAGGTTCTGTTAAATATTCAAAAAAAAGATTTGTACATGACTACCAAAGTTTTATATGCATGCTCACCACCATGACTACCCTATCTAGAAGATTATGCCCATGCAGGACATTTTAGAAATGGGCTTCTAGGATCCAACTAAGAAAATGGACATAAGGAATTTCAACATCATTTAATTCGACCAACTCTGCAAATAATAAATATCTTAGAAATTTAAACCAAAAAAACAATCATGACATTGCCATCTTATTCTACTAATAGACCTTTCGTCATTTTACTTGGAAACCATAAGTCCCTGGTACAAACCGCCATGGGGCCAAGGGTTTGAGAAATGTACTGTTAAAAGATTTTTAATGTTCATTAAACTACTTCAAAACACAAAACAGGGCTGGAATGGAGCAACAGTGGGGGGGCAGGAATTGAAGATCAGAATTAGAGTTACAGAAATGTAGTGAAAGGTTTTAAATATTAAAAATACTTTGTTCCTTTGTATATAATTTTTAATTTTAAAAAACTACAATTAAGTGACATGACTTTGAAAACACTAATTTTTATCTTAATCGTCTAGATCTATTCCACCCTGGGCTCTGAGCTTTAAATATTTGGCCTGAGGATCTATATCATAGGTATCAGATCGTAGTCTTGAGAATCCAGGTGAAGTGGACACAATTCGGCTAAGTTCAGCTCATCAAATGAATTGCATGCATCATTGCCATGGTATTCTTTTTACATTGAACCAAGGAGAGCAATGATGCATGCCATTTAGTTGATGAGCTGAACTTAGGCGAGTTGTATCTATTTGACCTGGATTCTTACGACTACGTTACGATACCTACAATATATATCCTCGGGTCAGATATTTAAATCCTATAGCCTAGGGCAGAATAGAACAGGACGATTAAGATAAAAATTAGTGTTAAATTCAGATTCATATCACATAATTGTAGTTTTTTAAAGTTAAAAATTATATACAAGGGAGAAAAGTATTTTTACAACCTTTAGAGAGATGAAAATGTGAGCATGAAAAAAAAAATGACCTCATTTCCTTGGGTTATATCAATCTCCATTGTTTACTTTTCAAAATTGTTATTGTGTCACACATTTGCAATTAATCTTACTAATAAATTATTGAATGACATTAGAATTTACATCAATAACACGTGACTAATTGTTTTGGTGATTCATAATGCTAAGAGTGGAGGAAAATAAATAAAATAAAATGTGTTATGGTAACTGTGGGATCCGAAAAACAAAAAGTATGGAAACTAAGTATGATACTAATTCTCATTTCGACAAGAATTGAAAATGTTCAATGACATGAATTCAAATGGGGATTCAAAATACAAAGTGTCTAAGCATCTTTTGAAAGACTTCATTAAATGAAACTTTACATGATGCATATGAAAATACAATGTCAAGATCAAGCTATGAGTTCGATCAAGGTCTCTAAAACCATTGATCGAACGAGTTAGAGAAAAGCTCGATCGAGCTAGCAGCTTAATCGAGTTTTTCAAAACTTTAACTAAAAACATATTCGAGTGTGCACAGAAATATGGACACCCAAATATAATTAATATCAAACATAGAATTATATGATAATAAAATTTAATAGAACACAATTTCGACTATAAGAATGATACTTGAGGGTAATAGTACATACCTTGAAGTAAAAACAAGTAAACGCATTACTACTGTCACTTCCCCTAGATTTTATGTATAGATATTAGTTGTAGAGTAATTGGAGTTATAGATGTGATTGATTGGAGTCATAGATGTGATTAATCACATCTATAACCCAACTACTCTATGACTAATATCCATCAAAGGAAGTTCATATCCATATCCCATTAAATGATGGGCATTTTGCCTATTTATAAGAAATTAAAGATGCTCGATCGAGGTCTACTTTAACCCTTGATCGATGTTTTTTTAACCCTTGATCGAGGTTCCACACCATCGACTAAGGGTTAACAAAAAGCTCGATCGAGCGTTTAACAGAACCTCGATCGAGAGTTTTTATAAACCCTCAATCGAGCTGTTAAGACCTCGATTGAGGGTTTATTAAAAGCTCAATTGAGGTACGTTTTTCCGTTTTTGCCGAATTTGCGTTGCCAAAAAATGTAACCCACCTCCGTGGATGCACCCTTTTATGAGAAGAAAGGTTGTTTCAAAGGACCCTAGGAGAATGTGCATAATTGCACATAGGACAGATGAAGTGATTTTCAGAGCTACATTTTTGTACAAGGACCAAAATACATGCTACAAGGCCTTTCCAGGGATATTGATGTATATTTTGATTTCACTTGAAATATCAAATATTAAGATTTAATTCTTGGGAAAAAAAGATTTGAGAAAGATTTTTTGTTAATCAACATTAAATTTATTATCAATTTATTAATCATTTTGTATTCAATATTATATTCAACCAAATCAGATGGAAATATGGGACAACATTACAATCTCTTCAATGTTGCGCAGTAGAATGCACCTAGCTTCTCCCAGTAATAAAATTGAGGGAAAAATCAGGATGGGACTGAGTTTCCTGCATTCCTAATAGTCCAGAGATTTGTAAATGTGAGGGTATGTCTCCAAATTATATCAGCGACACGAGTATACAGAGGATAGATTAACATCCCCACTGCCATCTTCATTATTACCTAAATAAAAGAAGACCCTTATCAAGCTACTAGCCCCAATTTAACCAAACCATCCCAATAATCAAGCTAAAAACCTAATCTAACTCAAGCCTCTAACCCAACCAATTAACAAGATCAAAACAAAAATTCCTCACACATAAACAAACAAAAAGAACAGAAGCTTGAAAAATTATTTCAACAAAAAGGACAGAATTTGAGCAAGAGGAAAATGATATCTATTATCCAGAGGGATCCTGCTTTGGCCTCTAAATTGATGCAAGTCATCATGCATAATAGGTGGCATAGTTTTACCTAGATCCTAATATTGTAGAGTGGTTCAGAAAAAAAGAAAGAAAACATTATAGATATTAGAATGTGAGTGTAATCCTGTATCGTTTCTATATTTTGTTGCGCTGAGTTAATACAAGACAATCAGTTCCATGGAGGATAGGTAAATACCATGGCCAACAAGATACCATCGGGTAGTAGAGAATTGAAGGGGATACTATGCATCTTGTTGAAGACACCGGTTTGGTCTTTTGATATAGTATCCACATCCATATGTAAGAGGTTTCAAGTTATTACTAAAACGACACTGACAAATAAGTTAATGCGGGGAAAAATACCCAATGTATAGGATTCTCAGTAGTCACCATGAATGCAGAAATGAACCACATACAAGATATTCATTCTTCACTCTAATCCTTGACAATTTTCATCATTAATTTTCCAAACGTAAAAAAAACCACAGTAAGGAAAAATAAAATGAGCTACTTGTTTACCATACTGGAAAATAATAGATATCAAGATTACCTCACCGGCAAGGATATATTTTGCATAATCAATATCATGAAGTGATGTTCTTTCAATACTTTCCTTCATCCTTGATAACATCTCTAGCATTCCTTCAAAAGTGTCCCTGGCAATTGCTGCTTCTGTATCCCCACTAATTGTCCCTCCAACTGATTTTTGCTCTGAGCTTATTTTACCTTCCTCACTTGATTCCAGATCCATCGTATTTGGAAGACCCCATTGCTGCACATTAACTCCATGACTTATTGATTCTACATGGGAAATGGCATCCTTTGTATCCTTAGTTGGCTCACCATATAAGTGAAGTTGGAGTGGTGAACTGTGATCTGAACTACTCCCTCGAATTGGTGGAGGACTCGAAATAAATGGAATAGAATTCTCAGTTTCTTCAATTGAAACATAATGTGAAAGAGATGTAGAATGTGCTTGTTCTTGCTTAGCTTGTGCAACTGCTATAATATGATTCATAGATATAGATGGGGTAGCAATGTCAGAATCATTTGACATAGTTATGAATTTTAATTCTTTTGCAGCATCATACCTGTAACATAAGCCAAAATGATAAGAACAACAAAGGAAGGACAATATGAACATTAATAAGTGGGCATCTAAATATAAGAACAAAAGGAATAAAACTGTAATTTGAAACACAACTGAATTAATATAATACTTACACTTGTCTAAGCTTGTTTGCTTTTTCCAAATGCAACTCTGTAGATAGTGACACAACATCCAATTTCATTACTGCAACACCATTTATCTTCACCTTAAATTTTGATGAACCTGTCACCTTTTTTATAAAGGTTTAGTGCTAAATTTTATAGGGGAAACTTTCTCATGCTTGCAAATAGACAACTGCTTAGCTAATTTCCCTTGGTTAAACTTCTCTGAGCTAGACTGCCCATGATATTTCTTAAGGCCTCTGATATTTTTCTTTGCTGGGGTCGCACAAGATTTCTGCACGAGTTTAAATATATTATCCATGAACACTTATGATACTATGGTGTAAAAAAAGGATATGTCCACACAGGCTGAACACCAAAAGGAAATCACTCGCACACAAAGATATTCAGAGAGCAGGTATTATCGTATTTGTATAGCATCCTTCCCATCCTATTTCCTATAAGCAACCTAAATTCATAAATAAGCACCTCGTCGCTTCCTACAAGTTCCTACCCTCATTAGACCAGGGTGGGGGTAAGGGAAAACCATTCCACACCATTTTTAGATTTGACAGCAACTCGAAATTCCTGCTCAAAATGTACAAGATGTCCTTTCCTGACCAGGAAGTTTCTACGAAAATAGTCCACTGTCATAATTTCTTACTATTACTAGAATTTCCGTGTAACTCTTTGTTTAATGTAGATCTCCATTGGCATCCCCTTCAAAAATTGCCTCCTCAAATATGTCCTTAAAGTAAACCACCTATTTCTTTACCTGTTTCAGCAGTCTTTATGGCTTTTCCATGAGCGACTGCTTGGTAGTAACCTTTTCAGCTTACGTCACCAATCTGGTTCTATTTTTTACCCCTAATTGACAAAATTCTGTGTGTCTTGGAATTTTCATATTTAATGGCCTCCCTAGAAATAGGTTTTGTACCAGTTCCTTTCTGATAGCTGCAATGTATTTGTGCCCAGTGGTTACCAAATTAAGTTTATCATTGTTCAAGGTGAAATACTCCCACAAAAGTGAAAATCACCCCTGTGATTGAATCCCAAATCACGGGGGCTTCCCCGTAACCTTGCTACCCAGCTCGCTGAAATTGCAATTTCAACAATAATTAGTCTGCTAGATTCCAACGGGTTGTCTGTGATTGAATCCCAAATCACGGGGCTTCCCCTTAACCTTGCTACCCAGCTCGCTGAAATTGCAATTTCAACAATAATTGGTCTGCTAGATTCCAACGGGTTGTTTTCAACAATAATTGGTCTGCTAGATTCCAACGGGTTGTGGGAGTTTTCGTTAGTTCTTATACTGTTCCTCAACATCCTGGATCCATATAGATTTCTACCAGGAAAAATCACCAAGAAATTTAAAGGAGAGTCTTTGTTTCCATGAAAAAATATAGTGGATTGAGAAAACAAATCAAGATGTATATAAGACCCAGGCTGAGAATCCTTCAAATCACGAGGGGACTTCCCTGTAACCTTGCTATCCATATCGCTGAAATTGCGATTTCAACAAGAATTGGTTTTCCGGATTCCAGCAGGTTGTGGGAGTTTTGGTTAGCGCTTATACTATTCCTCAACATCCTATATCCATCCATATTTCTACTGGCAAACAACACCAAGAACTTTAAAGGATTTATTTATTTCCATGAAAAAAATTAGTGGATTGAGAAAACAAATCAAGATGTATAGAAGACCCGGGCTGAGAGTCCTTCAGTCTTTATACTGCTGAAATTGCTATCTTATTGCCAAGCTGGTATAGGAAACAATGCCTCTCATTACTGACTTTGTGCACAGGATTTCCCAGAACACAGTTTACTGCTGCTGCATGTTTAAGGATAGGTTTGAAGTATGGCAAGATTCCTTATTTACTGCAGATAAATGCCGAGAAAATGGACCCTTTAGCCCACATATTGGACCAGAGCTTATCAGATTAAAAGAGATTAGTTACCTAGTTGTTTAAGGTGCCCATAATTTTTGTCTCTACATAAATTACTCAGGGAAATACTTAGAAATGCATCCTCATCAAGAAATATCACCCAGAACTTTTCAAAACATGCCCAGGAATAATGATTGGGAAAGGATCTATCTAGAAAATGATCAGGATGTAGACAATTCCCCCTCTTCATGCTCAGAAGACCTAAGAATCAGCCCAACATTCCTCTGAAAAAATAAGGTGAAAACCCTATGCAAATAGGGGGATAACACATTGAAGCTCTATTGAATTTAGGGAACCATGGAGCTAAGAAGTAGTCAGCTCTGCCCCAAAACCACGATACTCCTCCGCGATCTTTCTATGATCTTCTTGGTAATTGAGATAAACAATAAAAAAGCTTTGGAACTGAAATTTACAGTGTAGGTTGAAGTCCATTTGGTATCAGTCCAGTTTATGAGAGCTGAAGATGTTGGAAATGGCCCATTGAATCTACATATTAGAGCATTTTTGCTTCAGTCATTGATATATACATTAATCTCCTTGGAAGGAATTCAAAGAGAAGGGGTGCTATCAGATCCTTCCATAATAAAGTTGTCTAGTCATGAAGCCTTCCTTTCCAAAGGAGGAGCTCTGGATTCTACAATCACATTCTTAAGGAGTGTGAGTTCAAATGAGGAGCATATTTATCCATCACTGGAATATCTGTAGTGATAGAGAAAATAAATATTGGGGAAAACAATGAGGTGTCCTTCTGGAAGGCACCATTTCAAACAACATAATAATAATAATCATAATCTATTTTTCAGATCACCGCCAAGCGAGACACCAATTTGGTGTATGAGACCCCATTGTTTGTGGGACAAGGGACCCGCTTTATACAACGATTTAACTGCTAAAGTATGTAGAGGTATACATCCCCTAATACCCTCCATATTTGACGCTATGACCTCCTATAAAGAAAAACATGATCTTGAAACCATTAGGCCCACTCAAGAAGGAAATGCGTATGGCTAAAGTAGAAAACAGTTTTTCCATAACAAGCAGAAAATTAAAAACCTTTCAATCTGCAGAAAACTTATAGGCCACCACCTCGACAGCCGAAATGGAAGGTGAATGGGAGCAAGTAGGTGTCCCACCTAAAGCGGCCATGCCATGCCTGGACCCAATGAATCCTAGATCGTTGAGAAGCAAACCCTAATTCCAATATATATTTTGGTCTATTGGAATGTTACTACAGAAAAAGTCTCTGTTTTAATATAATAAACTACACAAAATTGTGGCTAAACTTTTATATATTTAATTCAATTGTCAAGCTTCTCTTTCTTCTATTCCATGAAAATTATCAACCGTTTTTCTTGTGGTTTTAAGTCACATAAAATTCCATTCTTTCTTCTTTCTTTACTAAAGTGATGTAATAGTCTTTTACACAAAGAAGTTCACAATATTGCTTTAAGGATCCAAATGCTCGTATAATTTTTACTATGTAACTCTGGAAATCTATACAATCCTCTCCTGTGACAATATTCTAGTCCATGTTTCTCAAAGAATTAATGAAACAAATGATTAGTGCTTATGACAATGTAACTGGAATGTCCAGATAGTCAAATCAGTTCAAGTTTAATCTGACATCCCATTAAGATGCAATGAGTTTGTAGTTTATCCATTTGTAGTTTATCCATTGGGTGTTAAGAGGGCTTCTCAATTTCTCACCTGTCAGTGACAACAACTTTCTTCTTGAGCTTACAACATGACCTTCCATATTCAAAAAGAGCATTCTACTGTAAAAAGATGCCACATATAAAATAACTGACTAGTTTCAAATAACACTGATCTGGCTGCAATTAAATCCCACAGATTAAGGAAAATGATATGTTGAAATAGACTTACAACAATTAATTGAGATGAACCATATCGCAGTGTCTATACACAAAAAACTTTTACTTCCGCTTGTCTTTCAGAAAGACGAATACCATCTATAATTGATGCATGATTTAAAACATTTGAAAAGATGGCAATCTTTTTGTCATTTGTTGGTCACTTAGAGATAACATAGAAGGAAGACTTTCCAGAGTTGTCATCACAACCATGTTTGCAGTAAACCCTGTAGGACATAGTAAATAATCGTGGATAACAACATCCACAACACAAATGATTATCACTGAAAAAAGTTCAATTATAAATAGAAATCTATAATAGAGTACTTTTGTTATACCTAAGGTGGAATATTTAATCATTTTGGATTTACATTGATCCCAATCGTGTATGGACAATGAGGGTTTGGCCAATTGGGAAAGTGGGGTTGGCAATATTCCATGATGGTTCAGTTAGTCCAAAGTGACATGTCTTATGGCCACACAAGATGGCCAATAAATTAAGATGCAGAAGTCCTATTCTGGAATGCCAACAACTAATCCAGCTTAGTGTTGATAGGAAAGTATAATTTTTAGTCAAAGGAAGCTTCTCTACTTCCATCAACATATCCTATAAAGAGAAACAGATGAGATCGCGAGGAAGTCATAAAAAACAGAACAGAGAAGAAGCATTTTTATTTATGGTGCAACTCAAGACAATCATAAAGGTCCAAGTTAAGAGGATTTTCACATTCATCAAATCCTTCCAAAAGCACAAACAGGTAAAATGTATAAGTGATCCATAAAGAACATATGAGAGGATCTTGAATTCTCAACTTAATAAAGATAAAAAAATTATATGCTAGCCAATGGGCATTTCTTTCGTTCTATCTTAAGAGTTGCATCCTAAAATAATGTTATGTTGAAAAATTGAATAAATTGGTTTTAAAGTTTAAAGCAAAGAAATAACAAAGACAGTGGTTCAACCAAAGGGATAAATTCCAAAAAATAGCAGAAAGTGAGCATGCAACTATATTTATAGTAAACTACAATATAGGTTATGAAATAGGAAGCATGTTGTTGTGATAGTGCAAGACGAGTAAAGTTTGCAAGATTATAGGAATTTTTTCTGTCGGCAACGCGGGAAAGATAATGAAATGCATGGGAAAATGTTGTCCATGAGTAATTAAAGAAAAAGAAAGAGATATTTACTATCACATTCCTCAAGAGATGGAGTTGTATTTAATAAAAACAAGATTTGAACCAAACTCCAAAAGTGACAACCAAAATACTTATTGCATGATCATGAGCAAATTAAAAGATGATTCAAGTCAAACAAGCCTGCAAGGCCTACACATCACATTGGACCTTTGCTGTATGGACTTGGAAATCCATCCTAAAAACCAAGTTTCTAAAAACTGGGGATCATAAAATGTGGAAAAGCTGCAGAACGTGCTTGTTCTGGCTTAGCTTGTGCAACTGCTATAAGATGCTTAGTTCTTATTTTTACTTCTTTTGCAGCATCATACATATAACATAATCCAAAATGATAAGAACAACAAAGGAAGGACAATATGAACATTTATAATTGAGTATCTAAAAATAACAATAAAAGGCAAAAAACTGTAATTTGAAATGCAACTGAATTAATATAAGACTTACCCTTGTCTAAGCTTGTTTACTTTTTCTAAATGCAACTTTGTAGATAGTGACACACCATCCAATTTCATTGCTGCAAAAGAAGTAAAATTTGATCATCATGATTCTCATTGCTGGCGGATGGAGCTCTGAATTTTGAGGCTGATACTCCCACGTAGCCAATATGCACCAAAGTTGTACCTGATACCCACGAAGTCATTGAAGGTGTGACCCCACAACATTGCTGGCGGATGGAGCTCTGAATTTTGAGGCTGATACTCCCACCTAGCCAATATGCACCAAAGTTGTACATGATACCCACGAAGTCATTGAAGGTGTGACCCCACAACATATAGATCCAGGTGTGACATCAAAACATAGAAAAATTTATAAACATCACAAAGGAAGAAAGACATCTAGATGTATCTAGATTCTGAACATACCCCAGGTGGTAGGGCACAGAGAAAAAATGTGCTTCAGTACTTCAAACAATAAATATAGTCACTAGGGAATAGATAGAAAAATACATATGTTATATTGTGTTTTAGTTCTTCAAATATACATACCTCCTGAATTGTGTTCGAACATTAATGCATTGAGAAAATTTGCATTCAATTATTATCGCATTTTTGCATTAAAAAAAACCACATTTTGGGTATTGTACAGTATACATACCTTACAGAAAATATGATGTATTCAGTATAAGAGTCAAATTTATGTATAGTGACCTTTATTTTTGGAGTATGGTTGAAGCAATTATATATTTATAATGTTGGGTCTTTCCAATTCGATGCTTTAGTGTATTTAAGTTCTAATTGTCCTTTCCATCACTAGGCAACAAATACTTGGATAGGTAAAAGGTTAAATCCAAGCATAAAATCTGATTGTCTTCAAGAAGACTACTTATAAAATGTTAAAAAAAGGAAAAATTGTGAAGAGAAGGTTGAGATTATCTTTGAAGAGAAAGATATGATTATTTTCAGTTGCAGTGGACAAGATTGTTGGATTCTTAAGATGACTTAGTTGGCCTAGAAAAAATCTGGTCAAGTTGCAAAAGAACCCAGAAATGTTGGCTGTAACAAAGTAACTGGATATATGACATATCTAGGTGTCTCTTATATAGAACTAGCATACATCATGGCTACTTACAATGATTATTGTTTTTTACATTCTTTATCTATGTTACATCTTACTCTAGGTTTAATTATTTTTGTTTGATAACATCATGCCTTTTATTTCTATGATAAGTTTGTTGTCTTGAAAAACATGTCTTTCCTTGCATATATCATCGAAGCTATGTATATGTTTTCTTTGCTATTTTTGTTTTAATATATATTGAAATGTATCCCAAGAATATCCTGAACTAGATACTTCCAGATTAGCAAGACTCTTATCTTTTTAGGTTACAGTCAAGATTGCATGGTGATAAATTCATACGAACACATAGGTTATACATCAATGGGTTAATAATACTTGAAAAAATGTGCTAGGTATGTGATAATTATTGTAATCTTATATAAATGTGTAGAGCATTCTGATTCAGCTAAATGAACTTTAGTCTAAGGGCAGCTTCTTCCATAAACAATAAAGAATATTCTGAAGGAGAAAAACAATAAGTTAATTTCCAAGATACAACTTTGAAGTCTAAACTCTTGTATATAAGATAGTACCTTAATTGGTAAACCCTAACATAATCCTGTTTATTAACAATCTTGGTTGGGATTATTAATTCAGACATCGGATGTATTTATGGATAATAAATGATGTATGAATGTTTCTTACTTTTTCACTCACCAAAAATTTCACTTATTTGTGATAAACAAACTTTTTTTTATTCTTAATGATTAAGAGCATGTGATGTGAGTAACATAATTCTTTGGATATAAATTATCATTCCTTTTCTTGGCTTTTAGCTTACATCAAATCACATGCTAATCTATACTCTCACTAAAATATTTCTTTCTTGATATGCAATAATTGATGCTTAGCAGTGAATGGTCCAAATATAAAGAAGAACGAGTTTGGTGCATTAGATCAGGGCGATGATCAAGCTGCATTATTGGTTCCAAGATGAAAATATTTGATCCAAATTGCACAAGATGGCACATTAAGAGAATTTGATTTCTGACAATATATTTTTGCTCGCCAATCACAGGTTCATAGTCCAATGAGAGCCATAAAGTAATTGTATGGAGAGTCACATTGAAATCAGTAATTACTCCTTTCTAATTACTCATATATTTTGTTCAGGCAAAAGGACTTACTCTTTTGAGACATCTCAATAGAAGCATATATGAGTTTTCTTGGATGTTAGTCTTGTGTGGACTTTTTTGTTTAAAAGTGAACTTGTTAATAAAGTTGATTGTAATGTCCCCGGTTTCGACCCCGCTTGCATGATGTATATATTGTAATTAATCGTGGTGAGGAGCTCAAGGCAAAAGCCCCACCATCGATTTTGTTGTGTATGTTCCGGCAATGGGGGATAATTGCCGGTGGTATGTCGTGCTATCCGGCACATTTTAATTCGGCATCATGTAAACCCGCACATCAATTAATATAAACCACAACCAGCTACGGCAGTGCAACGTTGAATGAAAAGGGCATGGTTCCGAAGGATAAGGGGCGGGGGATGTCAAACCTTGGTTAAGGGGAAGAACCCATGTTTTATTACCTTGTGGTTTTACCACCTTTGTTGTTTGTCACCTTTCTTGTCTTACCCAACCTCTCCAACCTCTTCAATGTCTTGACTTTGTTAGTTGGGGGCAGTTATTGCATGAGGAAACGTGGGCATGGAAAAGCATGGGTTTGGCAGGCTGCTGTCAGTTTGGGACAGTACTCATGCTCAGTGGAGAACCTTCGTTTCTCTCATGCAGGTCTTCATTCTCCCCATGGTCGGTTTCTCTCACGCTTGGTCAGTTCTTCCTCACGCACTGGCTAGGATTTGTATGTTGGTTCCTCCTCACGCACCAGTCGCGGCTCTTCTTTGGTTGTGCACGCAGTAAGAAGGTAGAACAGCCTGAAGGGCCCGAATTCTCTTGGTATGTGCCCAGACCGTGGTTTTTAATCCATGATTTCTGCTTGCTGTTGATTTTCACCCACGATTTGGGGTTGCTGTCATTTTCTTCCACGACTGTTGGATGCTGCCAGAGTCGTTTTCATGTTGTGAGCCATGCTCACTGATTTCGTTTTTGGTTAGCTGTGGTGCTCAATTACATTTGGGGCCACTGTGCATTCATAGTGAGCAGTTTCCTGCTGTGGTATGCGTCTGAATTTCCCATGGCTGCTGGCTGAGTTTTCCCTATTGTGGGCTGTGGTTGTTGCCACTGTTTTTGTTGTAAGAATGGGTTGCTGCTGAAGTACCCAGGTTTTGGGTTGCCGCTGAGTTGTTTTGGCCACGTTAGGGCCAAAACCAACTCTGAGTTGCCTTGTAGGCTGGAGCTGTGTCTCACCTCTGGTTTGGGGATCATTCCCGGTTGTTTTCTTTTTCACAGTGACTGTGAAGGGATTGTTTTGCTGCTGGTGTGCAGTGGTTGTCCCCTTGGGATGTGCTGGCTTGGCCAATCTGTGAAGGCCTGTTAAACCCAGCTGTGCTTGGTTTGCTGTTTTGTGTCCCCTTGGCTATGTGTAAGCCTGCAATCGTCCCTTAGTCCTTGAGGAATCATGTCCAGCTCGGGGGTGGCAGCGTTGCTGAGAGATTGATGAGCACACTGGCCTATGGTTGGGTGGAACGTTGCAGCGACGTAGCTGGTTGCGGGTGAATTCTTCATCAAAAGATAAGTGCTGCTGTTACTTTACCTCTGTAATTTATATACTGTATTATGTGAAATGATGATCATGCTCAATGCTGGAAATGTTTATGTATGTTTGCTTCCGCTGTATGAATAAAGATTATGCGTCTGTGTATGCTTGCAAGTCTTAATTTCAGCATTTGATTCTGTTTTATGTTCATGGGTTATTTTCCCAGTCTCTATGTTGATGTGTTCGTCGCGTCCTCTTCGCCGGTTGAGGGACGGGGACGTGACATTGATAATCTTATAATATATCTTAGGATATTGACAAAAAGCACATAAATATGATTTATATGTTGAAGTTGTCGAGAACATGAGAATGAACTTGTGTGTTAAATTTAGAGTTCCATGTTCAACTTTTCAAACTAAAATGTTAATACTTAAGCTGCCAGGGTTTGTGGGATCGGGATGGGGACACAACTTTTGAAAAGTGGGTTGTAGGGGGGTGTTAGGGTGCACTACATAAAATTTTAAATATTTAAAAAAAAAAGAACTGAAAGTTATGTGATCATTTCAAACACTATTGTCAACCCTTAGTCAACTCATGCAATTAGTTTCCTAGGCCATGCCATTATACTTGATTCAAGTCAAATTGTTTCCATTTCGTCTACAATGATCCCATCAACCATTCTAGATGGAGAAGACGTGCTTCAACCAAACAACATGAATGCATAAGACAACTATATATGGAAAAAGTAACACACAAAGAAAATCAACTCACAGCTCAATAATAGGCATAGCCTCAATCCTATCATACAACTATCAAACAAGTGCCTCAATCCTATAATACAAATTTCTATTATTTTGGACTCTTTAATCAACAATGAAAATTCTTTGTCAACAATATTTGTCGGAGTCAGTAATGTAGAGAAGCATCTACAACTTACAAGAGGAGCATCAGTATCGCAGTCATTTCACGTCATTTTTCCAACAACGGAGAATTATTGTAGAGAATGTTAACCTTGTTCTAGAACTTGTCAAGTGAATTGTTGTACATATATTAAGGAAGATGAAACTGAAAAAAAAATCTATTTAGAATACTTTGATGATTTTTTGAAAAAGAGCAATGGACATAAGGCATTTCTTCAACAGACCTTGGATATTCATCACACACAACTCAATGAACATCTTATATAGGAAAAGGAAGGTATCTATGAAGGCCATTTTCTTGCTAGCCAATTGAAGACCCTAAGAAACTCATGAATGAAAATGAACTTCTACTTTTGATGACCAACCACGCCATTACTCAGTTCTTGCAATCACCCACTTCTTATAAAGACGCCATTGCTGTTGTTCTTTAAGACATCAAAAATACCAAACAAAATGCCAAGAACAACATCAACACTTGGGAACACTTCACACAAATTATGCAAGTTTGTGCCAAAATTGTTTATGATACTTGTTTACTTAATGTTCCTGAAATTTTGACCTCCCCCATATCTTGTGGACAAAAAATATATAGTCATACCTTGGAGCCTGTGAATCTGACACCAACACGTCAGGTTCAACTTCTTACTCATTTTCAATCCTATTTAAGAGGAAGTTTACTAAAAGTACCAAAGAAAATGGTGAACAATTATGTGGAAACACAAGTTACATAAACAAAATCCATTCATTTGACTAAAATGTGAAACCCTAGATATTTTATTTTCTTAAATTTGGAAATCGTCTTCTGGAAAAGATTATAATTTTAACATTCTTACTTTTCGGACAATCGAGTTATGTGTATACAAGTCTGTCACATACATTACTACCATAATTATTACATCATATGAGCAGAAACAAATTCCATAGACATCCCAAATTTGGGAAGCTTGTCTAAATAAGATTTGTTGTTGAATTCAAAATAAAAGACCAAAGAATAAAAAAACACAGATATTAAACATGAACCAAGAAAAAAGGTTTATTTAAGAAAGAAAATTCCTTACAGCAATCGACCCAGAGCATCAATTCGATCACTTTCACCTCTTTGAGAGCCATATTTTCCTCTTCCTCCTCTTCCTCCTCTGCTTCTATCCCAACCTCCTTTGTTCCCTCATCTCCTATCATTTTCTTCTCTTATATAGCCATAGCCTCTCGTGTTCCCTCCTTTTCTTATATCAAAATTTTCTTCTCGATTCCCTCTGTATCTCTGATAATTTGGACTATTTTGTAAACCCTTATTCATCACAAGAAGATTATAACCCTTAACCCTCTATTTCTATTTGTTATCGAGATGAGAGGTTTGTAAGCTTACAAAGAAAGATGGCTCTTCTGGCGATTTTCCTGAACATACCTCTACCCCTTGACTTGCACCGCCTGATATCCCTTTGCTTTCTCTCACACTATGAGGGTTCTCCCGGAATTCCATGGATTCTATTTCTTGGCTTCCTAATGTTGTGGATCGTGCATAGCTTGTCACGTTTCCTTTAGTGGGAACATCAATGTTACGCCCTCCAACTGAGAAATTTAGCCTTCCTAAAGCCCAAGCTGACTAAGGGGGAAATCCAGCTGGGGCATGCTCGGTTTGTGAACCCAAAACTGTGAAAGAGCTAGACCCACATGGGCCAGAGGCAGTTCCATCAGCATTAGAATTTTGTGTAGAACTTCGAACTGTTGATACAGAGTCCTTTGGAGGAGACCCAGTTCTTGAACTAGAAACTAGGTGAGAGCTAGGACCACGTGAGCCAGATGAAGGATCTGAATTCTTTACAGAGTTTTGATTTGTTGATGTAGGGTCCTGTTAGCACTCCATTTGCAACGGTCGAGTTATGGGCCTAGAAGAATTCAAAAAGAGTCCTGTTCAGTGAAGAATTATACGAACACCCTTCACTTTATCCAATGGACAGTTTTTTTCGGCTAGGATAGTCAGATGAAGAAGAGGGATCGATCTACGGTGGTAGATCCTTCCAAAGGTCAAGACATGCAGTAGCAAAAATGAGATAAAGAGGCATCGTAGATCAGTGATCCAGAATCACAATGGGGAAGATCGATGATAGAGCGTGGTTCCAGAGGCCGAAAGAAGCGAGGAAATATTTAAGTTTGGAAATATTCATGAAGCCTATTAAAGGGGACAAGAAATGAAAGGCTGAGATCACGGCGAAGCTCGATTGATGGCCTGAGACGGTTTTGCTGGGAAAACATACTCGGAAGAAAGATCTTTCCCAAATCATGAAACATGTTAAAAAGCAAAAATATCTGATGGTGGAGATGGGAGCATGAGTAGATCCACGTCCCTAGCTGATTTCGCAATCCAAACTTGTGCAGATAAAGTCGCGATTCCAAATCATGAAAAGTGGTACCGGCTACAAAGATCAATGGTCACGACAAAGGCGGGGATAGATCTACGGTCGTGGTTCATTTCACGATCTGAACTAGCGTGGACAAGGTCAAGATCTCGACTCACGAAAAGTGGTAGGGTCCTCTCCAATCAACGGTTGCATGGAGAGGTCGATCTCGATCAATGGATAAGAAACATACCACGGTATAAAGCTGCTCGTTGGATCAAGGAAGGAGGATTGGCGGAAAAATTTAAAGAAACGTAGACAATGGATGTGAGAGACCCCCAAATCAGAGGGCTGAAAAGGCCTCAAAGCTGTAGGTATCACATCCAATGCAGATCTGATAGTAGAAGAGACATTTCCACACATTATCTTCCTCCCGACAGATTAATTGATCCCCCAAATTCCATTTGTAGCATGGGTACAAGTGAAATCATCCCTGTGGCAGAGCCGTATCACCTAAAGACAGGCACCCTCTATGTAGTTTGGCATGCGGAAGTGAGGAAGCTAACCAGTGAATCCACTCTTCACATGGGGCAAGGCCAGCACGACAGGGGAGACCATTCTTGTTGATGTATTTGTAACTTCGGAATGTATTCACTTGTATATCTTATGTATTATACCCCGATGTTTATTCTGGGAAGTGTCTGTAATGTATTTGAGTCATGTCATGCCCTGATGTTCCTATCGGGAGATTCAATAATGTAAACAAATCACGTAAAGTCATTGTGGGCAACCCTCCTATTGATCAAGGGTTAAAGTCCCCGTAGTTGTGGGGACCTAGGGTTATTAGACTCTCCTGGAGAAGTTGGCCCTAGTGAGTTATTGTCAAGTCGGGAATTAGTATAAATAGAGAGTGAGCCTCTCTATTTCACACACATACACTCACACTCAGTTGTAGTGCATAACTGAGAGAGAAGAAGTTGTTGGGACAAGAGAGAGAGAGACTACTGTTGTTGGGAGATCATCTTACTATTTTTGGGGTTTTGCTTTTGGTGTTGATTCTATATCTGAGGAAGCTGCAGGGTTTTCTCCTTTATGGTTTCCCCGAGGAAAAACTTTGTGTTCATTGTCTCTTATGTTTTATTGTTGTGCTTGTTATTCTCTCAATTAAAGATCCTAAGATAATTCTAGCTTGAATGATAAAAAAATCTAACATGGTATTAGAGCTAACCTAAGAAGAAGACACTATGTAGTTGCGGAAACTAGGGATTCCTATTTTTTGGATCTCTCTCCACGGATTTTCAGCAAAATAAGGTTGGGATGACTCTCCTCTTCAGGTCGCATCTTTCTGTCGAAGCATAATCTGATTCTGAGCATTTTCAATTTTTGACCCGACACTGCTACCAGAAATTAGGGATTTCCACATAAGTGGAATTTTTTAGTGAGCCCATGCCTGGATTGATCTCCTCCTCAAAATCGAATTTTAGAGATCAAGACCAAAGTTTTTGGTTGGGAAGAACTCCGGGAAAGTCAAACCCTAATCTACTCCTGAACCAGCTCTACAAAAATTCAGCTCCATATCCAGTTCAGACATCTTGACTTGGTAATATCTAAATCTTTTGCATTTCCAATTGAGGTTCTTTGTTAAGATGTCTCATCATACCAAGCTTGATGAAAAGCTTGAAGGGGCTGGCAACTTTCGATCCTAGAAGTATAGGATCTCCCTAGTCCTGGAAGAAAATGAATTGGACTCTTACATAAGTGAAGAGGTTCCAGTTCCATAGGGAGATGAGTCTAAGGCCTTACAGAAGAAGAAATTGGTCATGGCTAAGAGGATTATTGCCAATTCAATCAAGGATCACCTCATACCACAAGTGTCCTCTCTAAAGACACCTAAAGCTATGTTTGATACCCTGACCAAACTGTTTGAAGGAAATAACATAAACTGGAAGATGACTCTGAGAAACCAATTGAAGAATGTAAAGATCCAGAATGCGGAAACCGTCCAGTCTTACTTTACAAGGGTCTCTCAGATCAAGGAACAACTTGAAGCAGTGGATGAAGAAGTAGAGAATGCAGAAATTGTGATGACCACCTTAAATGGTCTCCCTAAGACATGGGAATCTTTCATTCAAGGGATCTGTGCCAGAAAGAAACTAGTCAATTTCAACAGACTATGGGAAGAATGCTCACAAGAAGAAGCTCAAGAAGAAAAGATGGGAAGTGAAGATCAAGCTCTCATAGTACACTCCAAGAAAAGCAGGACAAACCATCACAAAGGTAAGCATTCTCATCCTAATAAATTTAACAAGAATCAACCCAGATTCAGATGCTTCACATGTGATGAAAGAGGACACTATGCTAGAGACTGTCCTAAGAACAAAAGTGACTCTCACAAGAAAAAGGGAAACAAGAAAAGACATCACACTCACACTACAAAGGATGATGAACAACCCAAGAAAAGAATCAAACATGAAAGTGATGATTCTTCAAGCGATGAAGAATATGTTCTGATTTCTGCCCTCACGGGAATTGTCTCACATGGAAGCAATCATTGGCTTATAGACAGTGGTGCTTCCAAACAAATGATAGGATTTAAGGAATCTTTTGTGAAACTATCAGAACATGAATCACCCCACAAGGTGAAACTTGGAGATGACTACCAGTATCGAATAAAAGGTAGTGGGGAATCCTCCTATAAGCTAGACTCTGGAAAGTCTATGAAGATGAAGGATGTTTTGTTTGTACCCGGACTAACATATCTGCATTAGATGCTAAAGGCATGAGGGTTTCATTTGTAGATGGCCAAGTTCTCATGTGGCCAAAGGGAAATACTATTGATGATGTAGTAGTTATTGGGGAACAAGAAGGAGGTCTATACAAATTAAAGGGTCATCCAGAACAAGCCTTGGTCCATGACTCAATAGAGCCAAATTAAGTTTGGAATAGAATGTTTGTACATGTACACTACAGAGCACTACCACTTGTGAGCAAAGCTGTTGAAGTACTTCTAGAAATTCAGAAAAAACATGACAGTGTCTACAAAGCATGTGCGAAAGGAAATAATAAAAAGAAGACATTTCTAAGTAGTGAGAGAAAGGCAAAAGGAATATTGGAAATCATCCACTCCGATGTATGCGGTCCGATGTCATCCAATTCATTAATAGGGTATGTATACTATGTTTCTTTTATTGATGATTTTTCTAGGAAGACATAGATGTACTTCTTAAAGAACAAAGATGAAGTATTCAACAAGTTCAAGGAATTCAAAGCCTTAATTGAGAACCACACAGAAAATAAGATCAAGACCTTTCGATGAGATAATGGCGGAGAATTCACATCAAATGAATTCAAAGAATTATGCAAAGATTCATGGATTAAGAGGGAGTTAACCACTCCATATAATCCACAACAAAATGGGGTTGCAGAAAGGAATAATAGAACGATCATGGAAGTTGCAAGGGCCATGCTTCATGATCAATATCTTCCCATGCATCTATGGGTAGAATCTTCCAAAACAGCGGTGTATGTATAGAACCATACTCCACACAAAGTACTAGAGAACAAGACACCTGAAGAAATCTTTTCCGGCAAGAAACCAGAAGTCAGCCATCTCAGAATATTCGGTTATCCAGTGTACATACACATTCCAAAAGAAAAGAGGACAAAGTTAGATCCTTCAGGAAGGAAGGGTATATTTGTGGGATACTCTGAAAGCTTGAAGGCTTATAGAATATACTTCCCAAGATTCAAGAATATCGACATCAGCAGGGACATAAAATTTGACTAAGACTCAGCTTACAACAAATCCAGAAAGAGACCTGATGAAGAACCTGAAGAAACAGAAGTACCCAAAATTCATGAAATAACCATGAACGAAGAAATTCAAGAAGAACATCGAGAAATATAAGAACCTCAAGAACCTGTAAATCCACCTCAGGAGAAGAATCCTAACAAGAGGAAACCTGCTTAGGTACGAGAAGCTATCCAAGGTGCAGAAAGATATGGGGCTCTAGAAGAAAATCATAGAGAAAGGAAAAGAAATAGGTCCTGCTTTGGTTATGTAGCCTTATTATGTGACTTCATCGATAAAGAACCTTCCAACTATGAATAAGCGACAGAAAGGAAAGAATGGAAGGATGCTATGATCGAAGAGTATCAATCAATCATGAAGAATGATGTCTGGGATACTGTCCCAAGACCAAAAGGGAAGTCTGTTGTAACTTCCAAATGGATCTACAAGATCAAGCATGCTACAGATGATAGCATAGAGACATATAAAGAAAGATTTGTGGCTCGTGGCTTCTCCCAAAAAGAAGGAATAGATTATGAAGAAACTTTTGCACTTGTATCCAGATACACTTCCATCAAATCAATACTTGCTCTAGCTATAGTGATGAAATGGAAGATGCACTAGATGGATGTCAAGACTGCTTTCTTGAATGGTGTAGTGGAAGAGGAAGTGTATGTGGAGCAGCCACTCAGTTTTGAGACACATGACAGGGAGACTCATGTGTGCAAATTGAAGAAAGCCCTGTATGGTTTAAAATAGGCACCTAGGACATGGTACGACAGAATTGACATCTTCCTGACTAGTTTGGGCTTTACCAAGAGTAAATCAAATCCCAACCTTTACTACAAGGTTGAAGAAGGAAACCCAGTGTTTCTCCTACTGTATGTAGATGACCTGTTTCTAATAGGTGCAGATGGGTCAATTGCTGACATGAAGAGGAAGCTTGCTGCTGAGTTTGAGATGAAGGAATTGGGTATGATGCATTACTTTCTAGGCATGGAGGTGTGGCAGAATGTGGATGAAATCTCCCTAGGACAAGGGAAGTATGCAATAGAGATCTTGGAGATCTTGAAGAGATTCGGTTTGATGGACTGCACCTATGGCATTGAACCTGAATCCATTGAGTGATGCTTCGTCTGAGTCGGTTGATGCCTCGATGTATCGTCAGATGATTGGGTCCTTAATGTACCTGACGAATACGAGACCATATATTTTCTTTGTTATGAACACCTTGAGCAATTTCCTGACAGATCTGAGACATGTTCACTTGATTGCTGCAAAGCATATTTTGAGGTACCTAAAGCATACAATTGATTATGGGCTCAAGTATAAGGTTGATCAGAAGATTAACCTGGAAGGTTATGTTGATTCAGATTGGGCAGGCAATGCCATCGATAGAAAGAGCACTTCAGGATGTTGTTTCAGTATGCGATCAAGTGTGATCTCTTGGTTTAGTAGGAAAGAGTCTTGCGTGGCACTGACTATAGCTGAAGCAGAGTATGTCATAGCTTGTTCAGCTAGTTGTGAGGCAGTATGGCTGAGGAAGCTACTATCTGATTTATTTGATCTCCAATTGGATGCTACTTGTATATATTGCAACAACTAGAGTTGTGTGAAGTTGTCTAAGAACACGGTGTTCCATGACAAGTCGAAGCATATCGAGATCAAATATCGCTATATTATGGATATGGTGTAGAGAGGAGTAGTGAAGCTCCAATATGTTGCGATGGATGAACATATAGTTGATGTGTTGACTAAGCCATTAGCCAAAGTGAAGTTTGAGTACTTCAGGGAGAAGCTTGGTGTTCTCCAGATTGAGGTTCCCTCCAAGGGGAGGTGATGAGTCTGAGAGCCATTCTAACATGGTGAGAGGATTGGTTCCTTCCTTGGTTAGATGTAAGTGCTGAGCCATTTTGAGGTGACTGTGGGATGTGTTACCACATGATCAGATGTAAGTGCAGAAGGCCATTCTCTAGGAGAATGGAGGCACTTGGTCAGTTACCAGGAATTTGTTCAGTCTGGGACTGACACTCATCCTGGGGTTGAGATCCATTCTGATGTGACTATGGTGATGTGTTCATCCCACATGATCAGATATAAGTGGAGTTCCTTTCTGACATGATGTGTGATGAGTTTCCTATCATGGTCAGATAGAAGTCTAGAGCCTTTCTGACATGATGTGTGATGAGTTTCCTATCATGGTCAGATGTAAGTGCAGAACCTTTCTGACATGGTGTGTGATGAGTTTCCTACCATGGTCAGATGTGAGTGTTGAGCCCTTCTCACATGGTTTGCGATGAGTTTTCGACCATGGTCAGATGTGAGTGCTAGGAGGGCCTTTCTGAAATATTTGTGATGTGTTTCCAACCATGGTCAGATATAAGTGCTGAAGAAGATGAAGAACTACATGGAGGCTAGGCCTACAACCACCATGAAAAAGGGTTGGTTATGTAGAACTTCCTGTGACGAGAAGAATCGAGAGATAGCACCCGTGCTGATGACTAGTGATGATCTAGATCCAGTGATGAATATGACTTGAAGATGAAGATGGATGGAAGATGAAGATAATCCAGATGATACAGAGAAGAAGACTTGTGTTGATAAATTGTGTCGAGAGAATACCTTCCTAGTTAAGAGGGAGTGTTGATGTATTTGTAACTTCAGAANTATTCCAGGAAGTGTCTGTAACGTATTTGAGTCATGTCATACCCCGATGTTCCTATCAGGAGATTTAATAATGTAAACAAGTCATGTAAATTCATTGTGGGTAACCCTCCTATTGATCAAGGGTTAAAGTCCCTGTAGTTGTGGGGCCTTAGGGTTATTAGACTCTCCTAGAGAAGTCGACCCTAGTGAGCTATTGTCAAGTCAGGAATTAGTATAAATAGAGAGTGAGCCTCTCTATTTAAGACACATCCACTCACACTCAGTTGTAGCACATAAATAAGAGAGAAGAAGTTGTTGGGAAAAGAGAGAGAGAGACTACTGCTGTCGGGAGACCATCTTACTGTTTTTGGGGTTTTTCTTTTGGTACTGATTCTATCTCTAAGGAAGTTGTGGGGTTTTCTCCTTTATGGTTTCCCCGAGGAAATTTTTTTGTTCATTCTCTCTTATGTTTGTTGTTGTGCTTGTTATTCTCTCAATTAAAGATCCTAAGATAATACTAGCTTGAATGATAAAAAAATCTAACAATTATGTTTCCTACGTCATAAGAGCAAGGGAGCGTGAGAATGCCCACTTCATGTGCTTTGCAGCATGGATCAACTACACAAGGTGGTACCCAAAAATATTTACCATAGAAAATGGTAAGGTGTCGCAGCTGATGAAGCGATGTGACTAGATCCCCAGCAGGTAAAAGATCACTCTACACATTCCCTCACACATGTCAGCACCGAGACACTCGATGACAGAATGTGCGGGAATGTTGACCGGTCATTACAAAGTCCAATCTCATAGCCTTATATATATTCCTTTATGATTCCGGGAATGAGCTAACATACTTTTAGAGCCCGAGGTTTCGTTTTGTTGTGAGTCCATATAAATTCGATTTGTTGGCGATGGAAATCTGGTTCGAAAAGTTTATCCGTCTAGGTGTGCTGATGGTTGGTGAGAAAATTTCCACACTTACCCGTCGCCTTGGTTTTCCATACCAAGAATGAAACTATCCATCAGGGCACAGACATGAAGAATTTTGAGAGATAAACCTTCCTTCAGATACCCACACCTCCGGTGGCGCATTACCTGGACACTCACTTCCCATAGGTGTTTTTCCAAGAACCCTTGATACCATCGCTACCTTCAAAGCCTCCGCACAAGCAGACAGTCCTGGGATGTGCTCTATAGGAGAATTTGTTCGAATGGGAGCATCACGGGTCCAATGCCTGCACAACCCTATTTGTGAATTCCACTTGCCAAAGGTGATGGGACTGGTGGAGGTATGCTCCATTGTATTTCCTTTGGGAGATCCCACCTCATAGGAGGTGAGGAGTACAAGAATGACAAGCCATTGTAAAGGATTTCCTTGGCCGGAAGCAATACGTCCCTTCCTCTGGACCCCACATCTAACAGTGTTACCCAGAGAGGGAGGGCTCACAGAGAAGGTTGAGCAATGGAAAGATACAAAATTCCTATCCAGTTTGCGTCCATGCAGAAAGCCACCTTTGAACACGGAGGAAACACAAACTTGGGACAGAAAAAGGGTGCTATGCTGACTCAACAAGCCAGCTAAGAGGTCCAAAACCCAGTAAATGGTGACTCACCTGAAAACAACCAGAAAGGAGTCGTACTCAAAGTCTACAACATTAGCCAAGCACGTTACACTGTCACCCATGCCAAGTGCACCCACTTGCTCCATAATGTTGGTTAATATTTGTAAACCGTGGCAATGGTACCACATTCTAGAACTGTTAGTGTCTGATTGTGACTGGAAACATTTTTTTAGGTTTTGTTTTGGAGAATAGTCTCAGTGCTAAAATAGTATAAATATACTCCCGATAGAGGGAGATAGGGGTTGGTTGGGAAACTTTCAAGGGTTGAAGCTCTCCATTGTAATTAGTATCTGGTTTTCGTGTTATGAATAAATTTGCAGGGGAAGGATTGTCTTTCATGGCAGAGATTCATGTGTCATCTTTTATTTCAATATGTAATTTTCTTACATGAAATGTTCATCCTATTTTCATTCCAGTTTGTTAGTTTCTTTCATGTCTGAAATAAGTGTATAACAGTTTGGAATTCATACTTGCTATGCTCCGTCTATTGTTTCAGACATTCATTAAAGCTTTGTTTTAAAGTCATACAGAATTCATCCTGTAGATGCTCTGTGTGATGGGTTGTTTCCTCTCATCTACTAATCACCTGCTAAATATCTCCTGATTGCAAGATGGACGGCTATCTTGGCTCTATTTGTAAATTTATGCCATTCTTTACCTCCTGTAATATGTTCCCTACCCAGACTGTCGAATCCAATGCCCAATGGTTCGCTTCTCTGATTGTCCCACCTACATCTTACATCAATGCACCTTCCCTATTAAGGAGTCTGGCCTCCTGACCATTCTCAATTTGATAGCTTACGTCAGTAAATATGGTGAGTAAGCGAGAGATCCCTATTTGACTGTGTTGGGCCAGAGGTGCAGTCTAAAGTGGTTCTTCTGTTGCCCAGGAGAGAACCCTTTCTTCTAGCCTCTAGGTTCAATCCTGGCGCTAACAATCTGGCACTGTTGTTGGGGACGAGATTGAAGATCATCCCTAGGAAGAACGTCGTAGTTTTAGATTTGGTTCTTGATGGTGAACAATAATCAGACATCAAGAAGGTTGTGCACTTTTCACCTGGCAACTCCACTCTTAAATAATTTAGACGTCAACGAATCCACTAGTGGTATGACCCAGAAATCAAAATTTTAGAAAGAATTGGCATACTCTACTGGGAAAAAGATCTCGTTGTAAGGCTTGAAAATGCATGGTGAAAGGGTAAGATACTCGAGTTTCTGTTTCTTCCAAGATGCCTTGTCTTTCCTTGTAAGTTTGTTCTTATCCTTTCCTAAATTTATTAAAACATCCTTCCATGCTTCCTTTCACTCGGAATAGAGCTATGAATATATTCCTATATATCCTTATTTATGAACTGAAAGCATTGCATCGTCTTGTACATTTTATTTTGACCAAGACATTTCGCCTGAAGCTCATGACATTAAAGGTCACCCCTGTGAACCTCATGAAACCTCAGTTAGTAACATATCTATATCACCTAACCTAGTCTCTCCCAGTATTCCAAGCCGATACAAGCCACTACAATTGCCTCCTATCCTCCATGATTTTCCTGCGAAGCATTACAATTACCTCCCCGAATTTGATGGTGAATCCAAAGACTTCACTGTTGAGAAACATTTACAAGCCTTTGAGCATTTCTTTGACCTTTTTGAGATAGAACATGATGATGTTTGCATGAGGGATTTTGCCCAGTCCTTGCAAGGATATGCTAAAGAATGGTTCAAACACTTGTAGCCTAAGTCCATCAATACCTGGGAAGAGTTTTCTTGCACCTTTTTGAAATTTTTGGGTAGGAGAAGGCCACTGGATCAAATACTTTCAGAATTTTATTACCTGAAGAAGCATGAGGGTGAGGCCATGTCTATTTTTAATAGAATATTTGCAAGATTTTATTATAACATTCCAAAGGAAGTCCAACCTCTTGAAAACGCTGCCAAAATATATTATGCAGCTACCTTTCCTCCTGAACTGTCATTACTTCTTTTGGAGAGAAAATCAACCAGTCTGCAACACATGTTTACTGATTGTTTGGAGTTTGAAAAAAACCTTAAGATGTCTCAAAAGGTGTCAAGTCAAGAAAATGGTGGTGAAGTAAAAGATACATTAAAATTGGTTGGGCCACATAAAATAAAGGGGGTAGTCCCTGTTCGGCTAAATGTTTCCCATACCAGGCAGAAAAAGGATCAACCTGATATAGAAGCAGATGGTTCTACCATCTTATTTTCTGAAGGTCACAATTTGCTTAACACCGAAGCCATTAATGATGATTTTAAAAGGGATTTTGGTATACCTGTCTACGATGAGTATGAGGAGGAGTACCTGGAGGTTATACCCAAATATTCAGCCATAGAACCAAGGTCTGCTAATGGAGAAAATCAAGATGCAATCCAAAGTCAGAAGGCTGAGAAAGGAAAGGATGATAAGTGTGCTGACGGTGATAGTCTACCCTTATGTTATTCATCATTTGAATTAATAAGATGTAGGATTAAAGCCTCTAAGCGAAAGCATAAGTTAGAGGATATGGTGCATTCCATAGACTTATGTGGAACATAAGATGATAAAGAGGAACAGTCATGCAGTCCCTCTCCCTTTATTGATACATCCATAATTTGTGATGAGGCATTTGGTCACAAAGAAGGAGGTAACAGTTCTCAAATGAATGCCATTTTTTACTTTTAACCCTCAGAAATATCATCCCATAGAGAAGGATTGTGTTGGATCGATACTATTGAAGAAAGAGATGATATCCATGCTGAGGCGTATAAGGAAGGTGAATTTCTAGCTCTAGAAGTTCTGAAAAAAAGGGTGGATGTTTCGTTTGAAAGCAGTCATGGGAATCCCCTTCGAAGATATTTCAAACATTGGCCTGACATCTCACTAGAGGAAGGGCATTTTGGACAGCTTTCCCATGATGACCAGAGGATAGAATATGCTGGAGGTTGTCGTTCTTTCTATGACCCCATAGCAGAGTACAAGGAGAGGCTGGGAAATGGTAATGACTGGTTCTATCTCTGCTATAAAGATCAGTTTATTTGTTATAGCCTCCTTCCATTATGCATTTCATATCTGTTCTTAGTCAAGCATGAAAAGGAAGCCAAATTATTGGATAATTTGCTTGAGTGGCTTCATTGGAAGTCAGAGTTCACTTGATTAGGCATGTGTTCTCAATTAGGTAGAGTAGGTAGGAACAAATAAGATAAAAAATCATCAAGCATTTCCGTCAATACTATTTAGTTTGTTTTCATTTTCAGTTGTAAGTATATGTTTACAGTCATAACTATTCTTAGTTTCAGAGTATGGTTAAGAACATAGTTTGCATATTGACATAAATTCGCTACAGCAATAGCTCAGAGCATGTTGAATATTTTGAAGAAAGACTAAGGGAATCCCAATGGATCTGGCACTTTGTTTACAGGGTTCTTTGCTACCTCACTGGGAGGATATAATCCCTCGTGGAGCCAGCTATTAGCACTTCGTTTGCAGCAATCAAGTTATGGGCCTAGAAGAATTCAAAAGGGTCATGTTCAGTGCAGAATTATACGAACACCCTTCAGGTTATCCAATGGACAGTTTTCGTTGTCTAGGACCATTAGATGAAGATGAGGGCTCAATCTACGGTGGTAGATCCTTCCAAAGGTTAAGACATGCAGCAGCAAAAATAAGATAAAGAGGCGTCGTAGATCAACGATCCAGAATCACAATGGGGAAGATCGACGATAGAGCGTGGTTCCATAGGCCGAAAGAAGCGAGGAAATATTTAAGTTTGGTATTCGCGAATCCTGTTAAAGGGGACAAGCAATGAAAGGCTGAGATCAAGGCAAAGCCCGATGGACGCCCTGAGATGGTTTCACTAGGAAAACATGCTCGGTAGAAAGAGCTTTCCCAAATCGCAAAAAAGGTTTAAAGGAATAAATATCTGACGACGAAGATGGGAGCATGAGTAGATCCACGGCCCTAGCTGATTTTGTGATCCAAACTTGTGTGGACAAAGTCACGATTCCAAATCGCGAAAAGTGGTACAAGCTACAAAGATCAACGGTCATGACAAAGGCGGTGATAGATCTACGGTCGTGGTTCATTTCGCGATATGAACTAGTGCAGACAAGGCCAAGATCCCAACTCACAAAAACTGGTAGGGTCTGCTCCAATCAATGGTTGCATGGAGAGGTCGATCTAGATCAACTGATAAGAAAAATACCATGGTCTAAAGTTTCTCGCTGGATCAAGGAAGGAGGAATTGGTGGCAAAAGTTAAAGAAACGTGGATGATGGATGTGAGGGACCCCCAATTCGGAGGGTTTGAAAGGCCTCAAAGTTTTAGGTATCACATCTAGCACAGATATGATAGTAGAAGAGTTGTTCCCATGCATGATCTTCCTCCCAGTATATTAATTGATCCCCCAGACGCCATTTGTAGCATCCGTACAAGTGAAATCATCCCTGTGGTAGAGCCGTATCACCTAAAGACCGACAGCCTCTGTGTAGTTTGGCATGCGGAAGTGAGGAAAGTAACTGGTGAATCAACTCTTTACATGGGGCAAGGCCAACACGATGTGGGATACCATTCTGTTTCCTACATCACAAGAGCAAGGGAGCATGAGAACATCTATTCCATGTGCTTTGCAGCATGGATTGACTACACAAGGTGGCACCCAAAAATATTTCCCACAGCAAACGATAAGGTACCGCAGTCGATGAAGTGATGTGACTAGATCCACAGTAGGTAAAAGATCACTCTGCCCATGCCCTCACACATGTCAGCACCGAGACACTCGATGGCAGAATGTGTGGGAATGCTAATCGGTCATTACAGTGTCCAGTCTTGTAGCCTTATATATATGCCTTTGTGATGTCGGGAATGAGCTAACATACTTTCAGAGCCTGAGGTTTTGTTTTGTTGCAAGTTCATAGAAATTCAAGGAGTTGGCGATGGCAATCTGGTTCAAAAATCTTGTCTATCTGGGTGTGCTAATGGTTGGTGAGCAAATTTCCACACTTACCCATCGCCTTGGTTTTCCATACCAAGGATGACACCAGCCATTGGGGTGTAGACGTGAATAATTTTGAGAGATACACCTGCCTTCAGATACCCGCACCTCCAGTGGCGCATTGCCTGAACACTCACTTCCCGTAGGTGTTTTTCCAAGAACCCCTAATACCATCATTGTCTCGAAAGCCTCCGCACAAGGAGATAGTCCTGGGTTGTGCTCTGCGCAGTTGTTTGGATGGGAGCATCAGGGGTCTAATTCCTACACAACCCTATTTGTGAATTCCACTTGCAAAAGGTGACGGGGCTGGTGGAGGTATGCTCCACCATATTTCCTATGGGAGAGCCCACCTCACAGGAGGTGAGGAGTACAAGAATGACAAGCCACTATCACAGGGATTTCCTTGGCTAGAAACAATACGTCCCTTCCTCCAGACCCCACGTCTAACAGTGTTACCCGAAGAGGGAGGGGCCGTAGAGAAGGTTGAGAAGGGGAAAGATACAAACTGCCATGTCTAACGGTGTTTGCGTCCATGCAGAAAGTTGCCTTTGAACACGGAGGAAACACAAACTTGGGATTGAAAAAGGGCACTATGCTGACTCAACAAGCTAGCTAAGAGGTCCAAAACCCAGTAAATTGTGACTCACCTGAAAACAACCAAAAAGGCGTCGTACTCAAAGTCTACAATAGTAGTCAAGCATGTTAGGCTATCACCCAAGCCAAGCGCGCCCACTTGCTCCATAATGTTGGTTAATATTTGTAAATTATGGCAATAGCACCACATTATAGAACTGTAGGTGTCTGATTGTGATTGGAAACAGTTTTTAGGTTTTGTTTCAGAGAATAGTCTCAGTGCTAAAATAGTATAAATATACTCCCGATAGAGGGAGATAGGGGTTGGTTGGGAAAATTTCAGGGGCTGAGGCTCTCCATTGTAATTAGTCTCTAGTTTTTGTGTTATGAATAAATTTGTAGGGGAAGGATTGTCTTTCATGGCAGAGATTCCTGTGTTGTCTTTTCTTTCAATATGTATTTTTCTTACGTGAAATGTTCATCTCGTTTTCATTCCAGTTTGTTAGTTTCTTTCATGTCTGAAATACGTGTATAACAGTTTGGAATTCATACATGCTATGC
The DNA here is from genome assembly GCA_001517045.1 of Pseudotsuga menziesii. Taxonomy (NCBI): domain Eukaryota; kingdom Viridiplantae; phylum Streptophyta; class Pinopsida; order Pinales; family Pinaceae; genus Pseudotsuga; species Pseudotsuga menziesii. The sequence goes on from LPNX010245535.1 coordinate 303,217, forward strand.
TCTATCTGTTGTTTCAGACACTCATTAAATATTTCTTCTAAGGTCATACAAAATTCATCCTGTAGATGCTCTGTGTGATGGGTTGTTTCCTCTCATCTACTAATCACCTGCTAAATATCTCCTGATTGCAATATGGATGGTTATCTTTCCTCTTTTTTGTAAATTTATGCCATTCTTTACCTCCTGTAATATGTTCCCTACTCGGACTGTCGAATCCATTGCCCAATGGTTCCCTTCTCTGATAGTCCCCCCTACATATTACATCAACGCACCTGGCCTATTCAGGAGTTTGGCCTCCTGACCGTTCTCGATTGAATATCTTACGTGAGTAAATCTGGTGAGTAAGTGATATATCCCTCTTTGACTATGTTAGGCCAGAGGCGCAATCTAAAGTGGTTCTACTATTTCCTGGGAGAGAACCCCTTTTTCAAACCTCTAGGTTCAATCCTAACTCTAACAGGTCCTTCACTCTATACCCCTTTCCCTTGCTCCCAGCTATTTTCATAAAATATGTACATACTCTACATATAACCTCTACTCTTTATGTACATACAAGCTGATATTTAATGTGATATAGACTACATTTTCAACCCCAAAAATAAGAAATCATACCTTGTTGCTAGCAAATTTCCATCTAAAGAAAATGAACATCCAGAATGAGGTCGGTCATATCCAACTTCTCTAGAATCCATATTAATTTGCAATGTCTGCTGCAACATGAAGTTCAACTCATGATCCTCGTCCTCATCCTGATCCACTCTCTTTCTCTTGGCTCTTTGTAACCTCGAGGCTACCCAAGGGAGTGAGAGTTTCATAATTGCAGTCTGAAATTGTAGCAGCCATGAGAGCCTTCAATTTGAATGCATGGATATGCCAAATATTGACAAATCCAAGCCTCCTTAAAAGCAGAGCTTTGGTGTTGAATTTTATAAGAAAGGCCAACAACTGAAAATGGCGCTTCAAACCTTTAGGAAAGTAATCGAGCGGTCAAGAAGGTTGTGTCAGTCACTCCAACCCAAGCTTAGATAATGGTAGGGTTTTTTTAACAGTGTTGTGATAGTAGGGGATAGTTGTGTTGTAGCAGTCAATGGGTTGTACATCGATAGCATTCGTTCGGTAGGGCCACTTGTAGCAATGAGGTAGGTTTTATTCCACTTATATTACATCCCAGACTGTGGCATGGATTTGGTCCCCAGGGAAAGAACTGCAATAGAAAAATGATTATGCGTAGTATTGATCATCCATAGAGCCCCCGTTATTGATAAAAATCCGCGGACTGAGCCGATTGATGTGTATCCCGTTACCATTCCAATTTCCAATAGGAAAATTTTTCCTTTGTTGTTGGATATTTTCCCAATTGTAAAAGGATAAATCTGAGGCCCTTCCATTTCTTGAACCTCTTCAACATAAACATTGGAAGTTGTTGTTTCTTCTTCCTAAACCTTCATGGGCTTATCCAGTTATCCATCCTCATCAAGCTTCACCATGAGCGCTCTGAGCTGATCTCGTCTCTCCATCTCCCTCTCATCGAACATGATAATAGGTTCATTTGGGAAATGAAGGCGGGAACACAGGAAAGAGTCATTGGTATGTACTTTCGATGCATAATAATGCCTCCGCAACAGAATCCCTTGCATAGCCTGTTATTTCCTCTCTCGTACCTCTTTTCTCTCTGTTCCACATGCAGTGGTTGGAAGGAAGAATTAAAACCCCCGTTCATGTGCCATAAATCATTTTCAAACTTTCTAAAAGTTTGTGGCACCAAGACCCTTATCCGCTTCTAAAATGCATATTTTTGTTTTTTCATCTTGATGGTTTTTTTATGTGTGTGTGTGTGTGTCTTTTTGTTGATTTAGTTTATATATATATATATATATTAAAGGTAGTATGGTCAAGTAAACAAGCATGATAATATAAGTTTAGTTTCAAATTTAGTGGTGGGAAAGGACAAACCTTTTGGTTTTTTATTGGTGGTGTTATGTGAAATAATTTAGGTGTTAGTGATATAATCTAGGTGTTGGTGGGTAGACATAATTCTACTTTTATTAAATTCATATAAATTATTTTTAATGTAGTTTTGATGTTATTATGAACAACATAGTAGAGTTTAGTTTTGTAACAATGTTGATGTTTTTTGTATTGGAGCAATGTGTTAGAGACCTTCAAATGTTTGGAGACTAAAACTAGGTTGTATTCAATCTAAAAAGATATATCGCTTCTTGAAATTAGAACCTCTTGGGGGGTATTTAGGGAATGATGGAGTCAAAATATGAATTATAGTCTATCTATTTTTGTCATGTCAAGAGAGACCACAATCAAGAAGCATGCATATCATCTAAGAGGGAATCAAACTAGTAGTCAACCTCCCTATCGTAGTATTGGATAAAGGGAAGGTGAAGATGTAACACCTCGGTTTTGACCCGGTTTGCATTAAATGTATATGATGTATATAATGTAATTGATCATGGTGTGGAGCTAAAGGCAAAATCCCCACCATAGATTTGGTTGTGTCATGTTTCGGCGATTGAAATCGTTGCCGATGGTATATTGTCATATACGGAACATTATAGTTTTGGCATTATGTAAATATGCATTTTAATTAAAATGAACCAAACCATCTATGTCCATGCAACCATAATGAAAAGGGCATGATTTTCCTAAGGATAAGGTGGGGGGAATTACTAAAATTTGATCCTATGGGGAAAAACCATGTTTTAGCTGTTAAACCCCTTTTGACTTACTCACCTTTCCTTGTCTCATCAGTCAAATACCACATTTAAAACCTTCTGCCGTTAGTTGGGGCAGTTATTGTTGGGCAGTGGTGTGTGGCAGGACTGCTAGTCCTTGCCCACACGCACAGTCCACCAGCGGATTATTTTCACTTCACGTGGGTAGGGAGGAAAACAAATCCATTCTCCCATTCTTCCACTCTTTCCCATCCTCAAGCACAAGCTGGGGATTGTTTACTCCCGCACAGGATTTTTCATTGTTTTTCCTCACACAGAGGGCTGGGAGAGTGGCCTCAGGGGCACGATTTCTGCTGTGTGTGTGAATGTCGTGGTTGGGGAATGTTGATGTGGGTTCATTCATGCTTTTCCTGTGAATGATCCATTCACATTCTGTGTGTATATGTGTTTCCATACCAATTTTGTGGATTATGTGTGTGTATGTTCCCCTGTCCAGGCTGAGAGTCGGATCTCCTCTCCCATTTTGGGCTGTGTATGTTCCCATTGCTTCAGTGTTGAGATCGGGGCTATTATTCTCCCCATGATTTTGTGTGTTGTGGGTTCATTTACGTTTGTGGGTTGCTTTGGATTCTTATTGGGTCATTTTGGCCATGATAGGGCCAAGAGCGACTCATGGATGGGATTTCCCCGTCCAAGCCGTGAATTGCTTGTTTTGCTGTGTGTATGCAGTGGTTGGTATTCAGACTGTATTGGAGTGGGGATGAGGGATTGGTTTTCTTTATAAACCTGGTGTGTTTGGGAGCCACAAAATCAGAGCTAGAGGGCTGGCTTTCTTCTCCACAACCCCTGAATAGCACTGGAAGGGAGGTCAGGGCCTGAGGGACTGTGTAGCAGAGAAGGGACTGATTTCCTTGTGTTGGGTGTGTGTGGGTGTCCTAGAAGTCAGGCTAGTTCTGGTGTAGATTCCCTTAGCTCTTTAATGAGCTCACCAGCTTAGCATTCAGCCTTTCCCAGCTCCTTGATGTCCTGATAAACCCAAATGTGTTGGCTTGGCTTATTTGTGTATCCTTGGCTATGTGTAAGCCTACTTGTTCCTTATTCCTTGGGGAATCATGCCCATCTCGGGGGTGGCACTGTTGCTGAGAGATTAAGGAGCACACTGGCCTATGGTTGGGTGGAACGTTGTAGCGACACAACTGGTTGCGGGACTAATTCCTCACAAGATAAGTATTCTTGTCTATTTCACCTCTGTAATTATATTTGATGTCTAATGAATTATGATGAACATGTTGAATGCTTGAATGTATGGTTTTTCTTCCACTGTATGTTGAATAATTATGCATCTCTGCATGTTTTTACTTCAAATCATTTCAGTATTACACGTATGAACATGTTCATGGGGCCATTTTCCCAGATGGTTAACGTCATTGTAGTGTTGGGCAATAGGGCAGACCCGGGTTTAATGCTTTTATGTCGCACCAACAAAAGACCCACAGTGTTGGCCCTTTCGGTAACAACCTGTGCGCAGGTTGCAGTCTCACCCGAAACAGCAATGGGGTGCCGTAGAATCAGGTTTCTGCAAGCAGAGAGGGATATTACTGTACCTTAGCTTTTAATAAACTTATTAATCAACAATTACACAGCTTTGTCATTCACTTATATACAACTTCGCAGAAAGATAAACAACCGTGACTTGCTTAACCCACTACAGGGAATTCACAGCAAAGCTTGTTATTAGCAGTGATCTAAGTTATCAAATGTATACAATTATCAATGCATAAAAATAACAGAAAAAGAAACAACACAAGAAACCACAACACCAGATATAACGTGGTTCACCCCCACTGTAGGGGCTACGTCCACAAACTGTGTTTTATTCAACTTGCTACAAAACCACAGTTGATCTGCGCACTCAGCTGCAGATCCCTTCAGTCCTTAATAGCCGCGCACACAGCAGCAGGCCTCTACGCACACAGCTGCAGGTCTTTCCTTAATCTTCTTACAAAACCCTCTGCGCACACAGCTGCAGAGGTCGTCCACGCACACAGCTGGGACTTAACCTTTCCTTACATAATCAACCTTAGCTTCTCCTTTCTTTTCTTTACATCAAAAGCCTAACTTTTTCTTATTTACAAAAATGTCTATTTATACATCGCGCTATTACAAAACCATGGCTTCAAACCATGGGCACCCAAAACCCTAAACCCTGGATTTAAACCAAGGGTTTATTACAAAAAGGGGTTCTGACTTACCCTGACACCCCTAAGACTATTTTGACCCATAACTCCGCTTACAAACAACCGCGGAGTTACCAAAACTAATAATCCTTAGGGTACGCGTCCCAACAGGCCCCTAAGACTCACTAGTGGCCCGTCCCGGGACACTCTACGAGGGCTCTGGTGGAAGAATCTTCTGCGCGAGAGTCTGGAAGCGACTGGTGAGGTTGTGTAGTATATCATCAGCGGCTTTCTCCTTTTCCACCAATTCCTGTAACACTGAGGATGATTCTGTGTCAGCCCGTTCCTGCGCAAAAGTATCATAGGTCTTCAAAAGTTTGAGCTGGCTCTCTGCAGTATTGCTCAATTCTAATGCTTCATCGACCAGGGGCTGTAATGCATTCTCCAGCAGCGTTACCTTCGTCCTGCAGGACTCAATTTCCTGCTAAAGTTCCTTGCTACGTTTCACTTTAGCCATCTTTTGCATAGGTGGCAGCGTCTTGATTTCTACTCTGACTGCATCTAATTCATCCTGGCGCATCTTGATGGTTTCCTGGATCTTACCTACATCTGGATGGTCCTGTAGGTTCGCCCATGCTTCGATGCTGTCTACCATCAGTTTCGCGACGCTGGCCACATTATCTGATATCTTTGCTGCTGAAGCCTTGATGTCCCTATGGCGCTGTTCTCGGACCTCTGGTGGAGTCTCGGGAGGGATGCGTAGTTGAAGTTCTGTGATCTGGTGCTGGTGTTCTGTCTTCATCCTTTCAATCTCACTGCAAGACTGCTGGGCATAGTCTCTCAGCTTAGCGATTCTCTGCTCTGGTTTCACTTCCCCCTGTATGTCGGAGTCAGAAAGACTCCGACATGCCTCGTCCAGTGCTCGCATCAGCATAGTTGTTTTATGTTCAGCCTCTTTCTTCTGTTGTGCTACTTCTTCTAGGCGTGCTGCGAAGATTTTGTTTTGTTTGATGGTGTCTTCCAATTGGAGTTGGGACAATTGGTCTCGTGCATGGATCTCCTTTATAATAGCGAGCTGGCAGAGGTGTAATTCCGACATGGACATCTTTGTATAATCAAGCCCTACGGTCATACTCATCTGGGGCCAGGAATCTGTATCAGGCAGTATCAGAGCTGCGCTTGATACCTGGCCTTGGTGATCTCTGGGTGGCCATTGCCTAATATCCTGCTGCGTGGGTGCTGTAGTGCTACTTGCCGCAGTACTGCTTGCAAACGTTGCTGTTAACTCTTTGAGCTCCGAAACCCTGTTTGCTATACCTGAGAGCCCAGCAAGATGCAGTTCCACAAAATCTGACCATTTTTTAGTAAGCATTCTCCTAGACTGTTTTAGAGCTTGCTCCAGCTCATCCAGCATTATAGAGGCTTCTTCTTCAATATATTTGTCCTTCGACGCTTTTGACTTTTTGCGGGACTGCAGTTTGGTTACCTCTGCTACTTCTGGTGACTTGCGCTTCGTTGATGGGTTAGGATCTGATATGGTCTTGATCAACTCCTCATCCTGTTCGTCCTGTCCGCCATCTCTGCCCTGGCCGTCTCCATCCAGCTACGAATCACTTAGGTCTTCGCTATCTTCCAATGGGCTTTGCTGCTGCGCCTGATTGGTACCTGCGCCGATATGGGTAGCTGGGGGAACTGGAATAGAGGGTTTTTTTCCTATATCTTTCATCCAGTCAGTCGGCCAGTGCTGAACTATACTCCTGATATCTGGTTCGGTGACTGCATATGGTAATTTAAACCATTGATGTTGTGGATCTGCACGGGCTTGAATGAAAACCTTATGTATATCGGCACTGAAGTTCGCGGCGCCCTCATATTTAGAGAACAACTCATTGGTAAGCCGTGGTGTTTGCACAATCTCATAGTGGATACTCATGGCATAAAAGACGAACATAGTGTTCATCATCTGCTGAGATACCTTATCTGAGGATATCCATAGGGAGGCGTACCTCGCTGCCCCTGGCATGCCGGGGTTTAATTCTACAAACTGGGCTTCAGTGGGTTCTTTCCACCCAACTAATGCAATAAGTATTAAAAGCCAGGAATAATGAAAAGTTCTACCTTTTTCCTGTGCGTCGCGGGCATCCTCCAGGAACTCCTTCGCAAGATATGCGGCCCAATTATAAGTATACCCCTCAGCGCAGTTCATAGCAATCCGGATAACCGGAGCAGGTACTTCAGTTGGCCTGCATTTCCATATGAGTTTGCAGGCTAAGAGTTCAGCTGCAAAGCAAATTGGCTGTTCCTGAATCGCGGAAGTGTGATACCCCCGTTTCCCCTTTGTCAGTCCAAACCACTCTTTCATAGTTTGCGCGAGCTTTGTATCTTCATGTTTGGACGGAAATTCAGTTCCCGGATCAGGTCCTGCCATTGGTAAACCTGTGATCTTATGGATGAGTGTGGCGTCAATAGGAATTTGCTGGTCCCCTATCCATAAATAGCCATCATGCACTAATGCTAGCAACTGTTTGGCCACTACAGTCACATGTATGCCGCGACTGAAATGGGGAATATCAAGCATCTTGAGTAGGCCAGCTTTGTCCAGGCCTGCAGCCCATGGTTGTACTTCCAGTAGTGTGACATTATCATCTGGGTACTTGACGTGGTGCAAGTATTCTGCTGGTTCAAACTGTGGAAACTTGCCATGGTAATTTGTGTCGTGATCGTTGTACTTAAGCTGATCGATCTTCCCTGTCATGCTTCCAATCAGGTGAACTCCTTGTGGCAGCGAGGGTGTGGTTAACGTGAATTGCTTTGTTCGACGGGGTAACGCGGAACCTGGGCGAACAGGTTGGAGATACGGTGGCCGCGGTGGTGCAATGTTCTCCCTACCCCCGGCTGGGACCTGTGCTGAACTGGTGGGATCCATAGGATGATCTGCTGGTGTTTGCCCTATTTTCCTCTGCCGGTCTTGGTTGCGCTTGGAGCGAACTTCAGTTCTGGAATTTTTCCTGGCAGACTGTGTCTGCATCAGCCGTGGTGGTGCTGGGTGAGCTTCTTGATAGGGAGAAAAGGCACGCGGCCAATTAGAGCACCTTATCAGACCCTCTTGCTCGAATTCTCTTACCAAATCGTCAATCTCTCATTCTGTTGTCATGGGTTCACTCGTAAAGTTTGAAGAAATGAAAAATACAATTTTCCCTAACTTAGGCATCTTCTTATACACGCCAGCAATCAAATCGGGCAGGACGATGCATTGAAGGCACCAAATATGACAAAAATCTTGTCCAAGTGGAGCTCGAGTTCCGATACTGGTCTTAGTACAGGCATTTAAGGCAATTAAAACACTACCGCTACCAAATTGGTGGCTTCCCAACGGTCGGATTTTAAGCTTCGCTGTTGTTGTGGTCTTCGGCAGAATCATGGTGTGAGCTGCGTGACAACAAGCATCCGCGGTGCAGTATTTCCCTTCGACCCATCCTGGGAATGCCAGCGACAGGACTGTTAGGTTTGATGGGCTGGCTTCTTGGGTCTGCTCCTTGGGTTGGTATTCAATTCCATGTCGGAGCTCGACCTCCATATACCAGTTTTGTGCTAGAGGTTCCAACGTGTGCACGAACTTATGCACCCACTCTTCGCGAGGTATGTTGTCCCATGCTACATAACTTTGCTTCAAATGTTCCTGAGGGCTATTCTGCCCAATGAACTTACTTCGCGCCTCTTGGACTTGGTTTATGAAGCTGAGGTGTAGAAATTTCTGGCTGGCTCCCCAACTGGGAGTAGACTCTTTGTGATTGGTCCACCCTGCTGCTGTAGCTCCTAATGTTGTCTGCAGAGTCTGCATTCTTTGTGACTGAGGTGCTTGTACAATAAATTCTCCAGGGTCTGTCAACCCAACATAGGTAGGCAACTCTCTAGGCTGCGCACTAAGGCATCTAAGAGACTTAGTGAGTTGCGTGCACCTATGGCCATGTAGCTCGTACAGTCGATTTTTCGAATTCTCGAGACCATCGTCTAAATCATACATACAGGAGCTATCACATTGCCAATCTAGTACACCATCGGCATCAGGCTCGACATAATCGGCTTCCTGGGCTGTAATGTTGTAGATCTGGTCTAGAGTATCCTGCTCCTCTTCCTCTCTGATCGGTTATGTATATCTTTCTCCTTAGGATGGGTCGAGGGGTATGATAACTCGCAGACCATTTCCTTCGAAGGTCATCTGTCTCCTCTTAAGATTGATGATTGCAGCATTTGCCATGGCCCACTCGATTCCCAACAGGGCGGGATAAGGGTTGTTGTCATCAATGATCTCAATAACTTCAAAATCCGCTAGAGTGCTTACCCCATCAATATCTATGGGAACAATAAGGAGTCTCCCTAGGGGCACAATCCTTTGCTGGTTAGCTAATCTCAGTTGTATAGGTGACCAAGCCAGGGAAGGTTTTCCCATTTGTCCCCAGGTCTTCTAGGGTAGGACATTAACTTCTAATCCAAGATCCAAAATGACATCAGTCATATCATATTCCCCAATCTGAACATTCAATCTCATTTCCCTCCTCGTTCTTCGGACACGACTAACAGTTTTATCCTGATCAACTCCTCTTTGAGGGTCTGTGACAGCAAGAACTTTTTGCAGCTCTTTTAAAGCATTCTGATTCCTCAAGAGTTTCATACAACTCTGTAAAAAGGAGGAGAGTGTACTTACTTTATCTGTCGAAGCATCTTGCGGCTGCGAGGCCTGCTGAGGTTTCCGCGCAGGTACTGCAGTTATGCGAGGGCCAACAATATCGCACTGGGCCGCTTTGACTGGTGCTTGGTCTTGCGCAGTATTAGGTGCTGGGACTTGCTCGGAGGCCTTACGCGTGCACACCTCGACAGGTTGTTTCTACGAATGCTGAATGTACGTCGTGGCTCCACTCTGGGTGACCACATTGATGGCTGCGGTAGGTCTTTGCTCAACGGAAATAAACTGAATCTTTTGGGTAGGGCCATTGTTGTTTTCCTGAATCTTTTCTATGAGCTGGGGGCACTGTTCAATCACGTGGTCTACTGCGCGGCAATACCGACAGGTTGTGGTGGGGTTCTGACAGTCGCGATCCAAATGGCCAGCTTGGTTACAATTGTAACACACCACCTGGCCTCTACCTCTCTCGATCATACCACCATGGCTGCGACCTCCAAAGGCACCTCTTCCAGAGGCACCGCCATGGTAACCATAGCCATCATTATTCTGGGCTTCATTTTGCACTCGGTAGGCATCAGAGACGCGCTCTCTCATGAGGTCATAGCTACGACACTCCTCTTCATTATGCCCTACTGACTTACAGAACTTGCAGTAGGGGTTCTTGGGAACTTGAACATATCACTGAAGAAGAGGGAAGTTTTCAGGGCGATGTTGGCCAGTGGTTTGAAAAATCTCACAATATAGAACATCGGGATTGAATTGGTTGGGCGCACCCGTATTTAAGTAGGTTCTGACCACGGGGCATTGGTCCCTATCGTGACCTTCTGTCCGACATTGCGTACACCAGACCTCCTCTCGACTGGTTTTAGCCTTCTTCATATCGCGAAGCTCCAGGGCCATTGCTGCTAGCTGCGCTTGGATTTGAGCAAT
>LPNX010245535.1:313852-335463 GCA_001517045.1 Pseudotsuga menziesii
CTTCACTGCGGGGTGACCGGAGGGTTTCTAAAGGAAGGGTTGTCTTCTGGGTCTGAGTCTTCAGAATTGATAGGGGACGGTGTGGTATCCTGGCCTAAGGAGTAGGACTCGAAATCCCGTTTATACCCTTTTCCACTTCGCGGCAAACTACTGTGCGCAGTGAGAGTGTTGTCACTTGCAAACATATGTTAGTAACAAAAAAGCTAACAGTCTGATTCAAATAGCAATATTCCCTTTTCGGCCAATAGCATTTTAATCCTCAAGCTAAATAAATTCAAAAGCTTACCCCGAGGTCCTTGGAAAAATCGGCGCTCGGCGTCACTAAAGGAAGTGCCCGTGTCGATGGCGAACTCCGTCACAAAGGCCTCAAGGGTCCGTGTGGTCCAGAATTCAACTACTCGGGAGATCTCGTTGTTCACACTTTGTACGATATTAACTCTTGCGGGGGTCCAAACAGAAAACTGCCCCTCACGAAAGTTTGTGCGCTTCTCATCTAACCTGGACAGCCACTGGTGCAACTCTATGTGGATACTACCAAAGAAAATTTCATAAGCATCACAAAAAACATACCTCTGTAAAAAGTCACGTGTGCTACGACGTGGATTTGTGTTCTCTTTCTCAGCAAATTTCAGATAAGTCTCATCAAGCCAATCCCCGATTTCCTTCGCAGAGGGCCTCCAGAACATAGCCCTCGAGGTACGACGTAAACCCCTCTTGAGCAGATACTGAGTTCAACCGGAAACGGAACCAATTTGTTTGGAAATAGGGCAGACCCGGGTTTAATCCTTTTATGTTGCACCAACAAAAGACCCACAGTGTTGGCCCTTTCGGCAACAACCTGCGCGCAGGTTGCAGTCTCACCCGAAACAGCAATGGGGTGCCGCAGAATCAGGTTTCTGCAAGCAGAGAGGGATATTACTGTACCTTAGCATTTAATAAACTTATTAATCAACAATTACATAGCTTTGTCATTCACTTATATACAACTTCGCAGAAAGATAAACAACTGTGACTTGCTTAACCCACTACAGGGAATTCACAGCGAAGCTTGTTATTAGCAGTGATCTAAGTTATCAAATGTATACAGTTATCAATGCATAAAAATAACAGAAAGAGAAACAACACAAGAAACCACAACACCAGATATAACGTGGTTCACCCCCACTGTAGGGGCTACGTCCACAAACTGTGTTTTATTCAACTTGCTACAAAACCATAGTTGATCTGCGCACTCAGCTGCAGATCCCTTCAGTCCTTAATAGCCGTGCACACAGTAGCAGGCCTCTGCGCACACAGCTGCAGGTCTTTCCTTAATCTTCTTACAAAACCCTCTGTGCACACAGCTGCAGAGGTCGTCCACGCACACATCTGGGACTTAAACTTTCCTTACATAATCAACCTTAGCTTCGCCTTTCTTTTCTTTACATCAAAAGCCTAACTTTTTCTTATTTACAAAAATGTCTATTTATACATCGCGCTATTACAAAACCATGGCTTCAAACCATGGGCACCCAAAACCCTAAACCCTGGATTTAAACCAAGGGTTTATTACAAAAATGGGTTATGACTTACCCCGACACCCCTAAGACTATTTTGACCCATAACTCCGCTTACAAACAACCGCGGAGTTACCAAAACTAATAATCCTTAGGGTACGCGTCCCAACATGTAGCGTCCTCTTCATCGGTCGGAGGGTTGGGGATGTTACAGAAGAACTATATAAGGTTTCTTCTTTACAAGATGGAACCTCTTTCACTCTATTCATCGATGGGGCCTGCAACTATCCCATCATGTAATTTTGGCCTAGTTAGCTCCTAACGCAGATGGCTAATGCATCTGCGTTGGCCCATGTTGTACATCGAAGTAATCATCAACAATATTTTTATTTATGGCTTATGGGATATATGTCAACTCCTAGGTCATGAAGCATGATCTAAATAGGGAAAGAAATATACAAGGAGATTGGATTTGGGATCTACGATCCAAAAATAGCGAGTATGTCATGGTTACAAACTATAATTGTCTCTCCTAATATTCAAAGCCAAATGAGGAAAACTTGAAATAGTAATATGTCTGAAAGAACTATAAGAACTAGAAGGGGAGCTATAATGGGTAGTGTGTCGACGTCGGGAGTGGGGAGCCTATTGTTGTGATTTGGATGCATACAACTGAGTGTTGGGATGGGGTCGATACTAGGAACGTCAATGGGGTAGGGAGGACGTAGAGGTGGTCTATGGTCAGAAGTAGTGTCATCCCTTATCGATCTCTAGAAGCCCCTAGAGGAGGGGAGCACTGGAAAGAAGGAAGTGATCTGCTAAGTGGAGGCCAGTCCCGACTGTAAATGTCATTGGAGGAGGGAATGAAGGAAATAGTAATCATGTTTTGTAAACTATGGCATGAACCTATCAATTCAGGAGCCCCACACACACAATTCTTGATCTTTCTCCCAATATTTACATCAAAAACATCGATTTCCTAAAGTTCACAATATTGCAATAACTTTTATTGACTAAGGCCAATTGATAAAGGATTGACAAAAGAAAAAAAAGGGTTTCGTAAGTGTGTTTTTTTTATGTTTTTTTCATGGTTATCATGTTCAATCCCACTTTTTCCCATCTTTGGTCCCTTGTTTTGTCTAGTATTTCTCTAACCAATAAGAGTTGGAGCGTTGCAGTCTAGGTGTAACTTAGAGACGTAGCTTCCACACAAACAACCCAGTTTCTATCTTGTATGGACATGCTCAACATCAAAGCAATCAAGACCAGTTTCAAGTCCTGGGTGAATTTGATAGAAGAGATGGCATGGCCCCTTCTTTGCAACATTCCAAGATAACAACAAATCCCCTTGTACTTTTTCACCAAACATAATAAATAAATAGAATGGAAAAAGAATAGAAATACCCCTCCTTGCTGATATAACAAAATTACACAGAAATTTTTTCCCTTGATGGAAATCAAACGTTGCAAATGCATACAAATTATTTCCTAGAGGAAAATTCCTTACACATGCCCTGGATAGAATCCCTAATGTATATTCACCAAAATATTAAGTGGGTGCACAATTCCATGTGCCTATACGAATGAGGAGATTTGGTATGTTGAAGTTTGCTTCTTTGGTGATTGAAGAGAACCTTCTATTTTAGTTGTATATTTTCCGTTCTACATGTGTTCTGTATCATGCAACACCTCTACACATGTTTTTTCGTTAACAACTCAAACAAACCAATAAAAATTATGGAAGCATGTATTTACCCCAAAACCCAACCCTCTAATCACTTTATTATAGTATTTGCATACTATTTGATACTTCTATTACAACATTTGCATACTCTTTTATAGTTCTATTACAACATTTGCATACTATTGTACTAGAGTATTCTTCTCTTGCAATGTAGATTTTTCCGAAATTTGAAAGTTATTTTTTTGTTCGAAAATAAACCCTATTAGGAAAATTAAGCAGGTTGAGGCATGGAAAACGACCTTAAGATGGTCATGCACAACATACAAGTCATCCTCTAGAGGATTGATCTCCTCGCTGGTTTTTCCAATTTGTTTTACCCTTTTCTACTCGAGCTCCTGCTCCACATATTTGAGCCTATGTAAAAGAAGTGGTATTAATGCAAATAAATACATATGTAAGGGAAAGTGAATCTAGGGATTAAATATGAAGATATACATGATCTCATCCTTTTCCCCCTTGTCCTTCCACCTTATTATTATTTTTATTGTTGTTATTATTAGTATCACATATTTTAGTTATTTCTTCGTCGCTAGTCTCATTTGTAGCTATTCCCTCCTTGTGCTCTTGCTGATTTTGCAAGAATGTCATCTCCTCCAATGCTAACCTAGGAAATAATATATAAACTAAATGTATTAATTCAATCATGTGACCAAAAGAGGTTAAGTGCCAAACTGAGGGGCTTGCTCACTGCCTCTTCTCTTCGTCTTTGTCTTCCTCAACATCGTCTAGTGAGAGAGATCACCATGGTTGTTCTTGTGAAATGTTGCCACTCACAGAGTACTCCTCAGACCACCAAAACCTATGAGGCAATTGTGAGTAGGTGAACCCCAATTGATCATAAATTCTAGGAAGGGAAACATAGATCTTCACCCCAATGTGAAAATTGATATGCCATAACAACCCTCAAAGTACAACAACAACAACCACACCCTATAATTCCCATAGCAATAACAAATCTATGTTCATGAATTTTAATGTTTTCATTAAATATATTGATGTTCCCTTGAGGGAAAAACTTTAAATTTTGTAAGTTACAACTTTGTTTTATTAGTCCTTCGGGTCATCTTTGTGTTTTTAAGATCTAGATCTCCATATTACCCATCATGTAGTGTTACTTAACTCATAGAATTGAAATACACACAAACTCAATTATGGGTAAGTAGGGGGCATTTAATCCCAGGGGATTAGCTAAACCAAGGTTTCCCATGATAGTAGGCATGTGTGTTCAATCCTCTTGTAAATATTTACAATGGAGGTATGCATCATTTCAAGCATGGCAAGATTTTCTTGCATTGGACTTGTTTTTTCTTTATGTGGACCTAATAGATACTTGGAGTGGTTTTGACATACCCGTTACAATTACCAACAAAAAAATCCCAAAAGGTGAGGGCATTCCATCATGGTACATTTTAAAATTATCATCATAGTTTGGACATTTCCTTCATTTGTCTAAGACATGACTAGTGAGGAATTTGAGGAAGTAAAAGAATGTAATATGTGATTAATGTGTCAAGGAAAAGGGACAAATACAAGGAAAAAAATGGCCATTTACAAGGTGGGAGGACACATTAATTAAACTCAAAACCTCACACATCCAAATATGCCATGTAAGTAAGGAGAATTTTTCTGCATCAACCTTACCTTAATCCATTTTGTCTCTAGGGATCATGTGACATTAATAGGCCTATTTCTACCACACAATCCCAACTATAAAGGGAATATTTATAATGTAAGCGAAATATAGTGTTCGTTTCAAGTTTGGCACACTAAGGATGGCTCTCATGGCCTAGTCCATGTTCTAGGATAAACATACAAAGTCCCAGGCCATAACATTTTTCCTCAAGGGATCGGGGCCCACACATGGGGCCCTAATCCATAATGTCATCTCTATGTGGGAAATATTTGGCTTACAAGCAAGAAATGGCCATTTTAAGCTCTATGCGACCAAGAATGATTATCATTGGTTGGGCCATATTATAAATTCAAAAAATAACGTCTAAGGGTAAGGGTCTCATGGTTCATGTGCAATGCCCTAGACCACCTCAAAGGTCCTATATAATACATAGATAATATTTAGCCAATGAGTAAGATATGTCGGCCATTTTGAGGTTTGGCACACCAAGTACGGCTTTCAATCCCTAGGCCATGGTTTGATGCAAAAAGAGTTGTTGGGACAAAACATTTTCCTTAGGGATCATGAACTAGGTGTGGGTCCTTAGGCTACCACAAAGCCCTATAAAGGGAATATTGGCATGTGATAAATATACAGTACATCTTTTTATGAATTTTGGTTAACCATGGATATTTAATGTAACTTAAGAAATGGCAAGGTCAAAAGACATAACCTTAGGCCATAACATTTGCATTTGGTCTATAAGCAAGATATGGTCTCTATTTAAATATTTTTAACACTAAAGATGATATATATGGCCTGGACCATAGGCCACGGTCTGAATTTAGGGTACAAGGCCATAAACACTACAAAGGTGCATAAACACATGTTGTTAAGGTACGTTCATGCAAAGTAATGAAGCATGTGTATACATTCTAGAACTTGGTATAACTAATGTTTTTTTATAGAAACTATATTGGTTGAATGTATCCATTAAAAATTATATCCCTTAAACCCATCACAAACATTGCACTCTTCAATGCTTAGATGTAATACTTACTCAATTGGATGATGAAAATTTTGAACATTAGATACCCAACACCACACTCAATTCATCGACATTCACATAATAACATTTGTTTCCTAATCCCTTGGTAGACCCCTTCACACCAATCCACGTGGCACTTGACATTCCAAATTAGCATCCTCTGATGATACAACTATGCGTTACTAGGGAAACCTTATGGAAGAAGTGCCATCAAAATAAGGATGGACTCCAAGCACACCATCTATAGGAGAAACAATAGTATGTTCTCAACCTTTTAATTTAGATATTGATTGAAATTTGATTTTACATATTGGAAATTTTTTCTTCTATGATCTGATTTAATTGTATCTCAATGTTAGAAAAAAATTGAACAAACACAAGTAGAAGTTGCATCTCAAGACTTTGCGCCTAGGGATGATGCCATTGCTAAGGTACTAGGGTTGATGCAAGTGGACGATGTTGTGGCTTTCGCTTAGGGGTTACACCAACTAAATTTTTTGGAAAAAATACATACAAGGAGGCTCTATCTATAAGCCAAGCTACAGTGAAAGAAAAAACACAGGAAATCACATCTCTGAAAACAACAATAACTAAACTACTTAAAAGAGTAGACGATATGGAGAGAGAACATGTGGTCAACAATGAAAATGTTAGTTTCAAATTCTTTACTCTTGTCTCTATATACATATTTTCAAACTAATTATCCATAAAAAACCCAAACAACAAACCCAGACTGAAAACAACAAAATGTTTGAAAAAATTCCCAAACTGCAAAAGCTAGAAAAACACCAATGATAAAGTAATTTTTTAAGAAGATTAGGGAGGGAACATTACATGGAAGGATAGACATTGAATTGAAGGAAAATATCTAAACAAATTGAGAAGATGAGCATTAAATGTTCTTTTTAAAAAATATACCCATATGGCCCTCACCTTCTTTCAATCATCAAAATCTGCAATGCTTGGTTAACATTGGAAAGTGACAACTATAGCTAAAAACATTTCTAACAGGAACATATAGATAATGAACTAGACATTATGAGAACATACAATAATACATATATAATAATTTTATTAAACCAGTGCAAATCAATCTTAGATGCTTGAATATTTGTGAATAGGATTTTCTTGGCTGCAGGATTTTCTCTGGTAGAAATTGTAACTATTGGAGACATTTACCCACCATGCACACTTAATTTGGTCAATTTGTCCTAGTTAAACCACTATCCTAAGTTTATTGACTTAATTGAAATCATAGGAGCACTGTATGACATCAACATGAGCACACCCACACCTACCTTTAGTGAAGGAAGCCAACTAAGCCTTCTCCTTCATTTGGGGAGGCCAACTGGAGCACTCCGGGAGTGATCTGAGTGTCATAAATGCACCTAATTGATAAATGATTGTTAAAATCATTTATGTTAAGTGGTAAAGGTGCCTCCATTCATTATTTAATTATTTTTAATGATTAGTTATGAATTGGAGCTAACACAGGCACCTACAACCACTTCTGATGACCAGTTGACTTCAGTTAACCTCGTCGGGATACATTGGAGTCAGTGATGCGGTACCACTTGTTGGTTTGTATGCAATGACATGTGTCTGAGATAATTTCAGTTATAATCAGTCATTCATTTCACTCCGACTTTATTTAGGACTCAGTTGAGTCAATCAACACTTGATCAGTTGGTTAACTAGTGTGTTTACTGTGCCTTACAATCAGTTAAGCTACACCCATTCATTCAATTCGAATGACCTCCTTGGACATTTATCCACCATGCATCTTGCATGATCATTGTATTGTATCATCATTATTTTATTTGATTATACAGAGCTACTACTTCCATTGCAACATCATTTTGCCAATTTTATGCATATTTGGCTGTATTCTTTGTGAGACTGTGTTTTCAGTTCCTAGACCACTGTGAAAAATTAATATGATATCAGAGCACATGGTGGGATGGAGCTTAGATCTCTCAAAAACAAGGTTTTTGATAGATCTTGCATGAAAAATTGAGCTAAAGCTCAAAATTCCAGCACTGCACCAAAAGCCAAGACTTACCACTTAATACCCCAAGTAAAGGAATTGTTGATCAAGCTTGCTTGATCAACTATGCTGGGTGTGATGAAAGCCTAAAATGTGCAGTTTGTATGACCTTATGGTGCCCCTTTTGTTGTGATTTGCAGGTTTTAACAGGTGAAAATCATTGACTCCAGCAGCTTCAGATGGCTTCTTCCGTAGAACTCTTGACTCCGTTCAATTTCCACTCATGGAAAGTAGACATGGAGATCCAGCTACGTGCCAGAGGAATCTATAGGGTCACTATGGACACTGAAGAAAATCCTGCTTTTGTGACAAACAAAGCTAGATTCTTGACCAAGAAATATGAAGCATTTGTATTCTTATGCCTCTCTGTTTCCCGGGATCTTCTTTTCCATCTCTTGGGATTGAAGGCTCCAAAGGAAATCTGGGACAAATTGGAAACATTGTATGGAAAATAGGATGATTTGAGAGTATACCAGCTTGAAAATGAGTTGATGTCTCTCCAACCTTCCAATTTCAAGACCTTAAATGATTTTTTCACAAAGTTCAAGCACATTGTCTTACTATTGAAGCAATGTACGGTGGAGAAGGAGGATGATCAGCTCATCCTCACCATACTCTCCAAAATTGGAGCTGATTATTTGGTGTTTGTCTCTACATTCTGTGCGGGGAAGCTCACAATCCCTGGATGGAATATGCCTTCACTCAATGCCTTCATTGAGTCCCTAACAAGTGAACATGATAATCTTGTCCAGATGGGGATCATTAGATCCTCCCGTGATCAAGCCCTCCATGTCTCGGGGCCTAAAGATTTGAAGGGTAAAGGAAAGAAACAGAAGAAACCAAAAACCAAATTCGAAACTCCTAAGCCTAAAGTTGAAAACCAGCAGCATGGAGAGTCTTCTGGAACAAAGAAGAACAAAGGAAAAGGGAATCATGGAAAGGAAAAAGTCAATTGTTCATACTACGGGAAGGGATTCCAACCTGAACATGCCTACATGAAAAACAAACTTGATGAAGCTACCTCTCTCCTTGAGAGAAATCACATCAATCTTCCAGAAAGCTTTCAGAGGAGAGATCAGCAAGATCGGGAACCACAGCATGAAAGAGGTCATGCCCTCATGGAAAGCACTTCGAAGTCCAAAGCACTCTTGATAGATTTTGGAGCTTCGAACCACATGATGGCTGAAAGAGGCTCCTTCTCATATTTAGAGCCTGGTAAATCCATTCCCATCCACATGAAAGATGACTCCACAATCACATCTGAAGGACAAGGTAATGTAGATCTTGAGCATGGTTATTTTTCTAATGTTCTGTATGTACCATCTCTTGCATCAAACCTCCTAAGTGTTTATCAAATGAAACATATGAGAGTTACCAAGAGAGTATCCTTTATCCTGGATGATGTAGAGATCACAGAACTTGCATCTAGAAAACTTGTAGCAAAGGCCTTGCAAACCATCATGCAAAATCCTACGAGTTCTCCCATTTTGTGGTGGATGCAAAGCCCACCGCATTGCTGACTCATGGAAATGAAGTTATTATACTATGGCATGAGAGGTTCAGCCATATGAACTTCAAATACTTGCAGAAATTATAGAATAATTCTATGGTTGAAGGCCTCCCAGTCATCAAAGCTACCACTGGAATTTGCAAGGCCTGTGTTGTTGGAAAGCACCCTGAGCATAAGTTCGATCGAGGGAAGGCAAGCCGAGCATCATGCATATTGGGACTGATACATTTTGATATTAGTGGTATCATTCCTATCACATCCATGAATGGATGAAGGTATTTTTTGACTTTCATTGATGAATTTTCCAGATACACATGGGTCTTTTTTATCAAAAATATGTTGGAAGTCTTGGAAAAATTCACTGAATTGAAGGCCTTGATTGAGAATGCATCTGGCCAAAATATCAAGATATTGAGATATGATAATGGAGTGGAGTATGTCAGTAATGAGTTACTGTATATATGTTCCCAAATTGGTATTCAGATCCAGCATTCAGTCCCCTACACTCCCCAACAGAACGGTGTAGTGGAGAGGAAGAATCAGTCTCTCAAGGAGACGACCACCTGTATGTTGGAATCAAAGAAATTGGCTGCAAATTTGGGCTTAAGCCATGAATGCTGTAGAAAATATTCAGAATAGAGTGCCACACTCATACATAAAAGGGAAGATCCATTTTGAAGCATACTTTGGACACAAGTCGGATGTGTCCAATATGCGGGTGTTTGGGTCCACTGCATGGGCCTGAATTCCACTTGATAAAAGGAGGGATTTGCAACTGCAAAGCATAGAATGTCTGTTTATTGGATATCCTAATGAATCAAAAGGTTTAAAGCTTCTAGAAATCAAAACAAAATAGATAATCATTGAAAGGACTGTCAAGTTCAATGAACCTCTTCAGGAGGTAGAACTAGTGAAGGAGAAAACTGCTGAATTTCCTTCCTATTCTACTGAATATTTGGATGATGTAATTGGGGGTGATGACCCTAATTTGGATCCAATGATTTCTGATATCAGTGTACAGAAAACATTAGATGATGAATCAGAAATTTAAGTACAAAATAATCTCCCAACTTGGCCCGACAGACACTCTCCTCCATAGGAGATAACATTGGAAATACAGATGATCCAAGGAGAACCCGGTCTGATTTACAAAGAGCAGGTATTGCGCTCTCTTGTCCTGATTATTTGCTATCCGAATATTTTTATTTGATGATAATTTCAGACCCTAATTCTTACTACCATGCTCGGAAGGATCCGAGATGGCAAGTTGCCATGGATGAAGAGATGAATTCTCTTCAGAAAAACACCACTTGGGAGCTAGTTTCTCTTCCTCCGGGGAGGAAATTGGTTCAATGAAAGTGGGTGTTTTGGACTAAGGTTGATGCTGATGGAAGAACCTACAAATATAAGGAAAGTCGGGTAGCAAAATTTTTCTCGCAGGTCCAAAGTGTGGACTACCATGAGACTTTTTCACTGGTTGCAAAAATGGACTCCATCAGCTTAGTTTTGGCAATTTCAGCATCTAAGCACTGGGAAGTGCATGATATGGATGTTAAGTCAGCCTTTATGCATGGATATATTCATGAGGAGATATACATGAATTAGACTAAGGGATTCATTTTTTATCCATCTTTGGTTCGCAAGCTAAAGAAGTCACTATATGGGTTAAAACAGGCCCCAAGAGAGTGGTATTCCAAGATGGATGCCTTCCTTCTCTCACAAAACTTCCAAAGGTGTAAATCAGATCCAAATGTGTATATATAGTAGTATGACAGTAATTTGATTATTATTTTTTTATATGTTGATTACTTACTGATCATAGGTAGCACAGTTGCTTCTATTTCAGTCATCAAAACTGCTCTCCACAATGCATTTGAAATGAGCGATTTGGGGCTCTTAAAACAATTGTTGGGGCTCGAAATTGAGAAAAATTCTGATGGGATAATGGTAACTCAGTACAAATACATATCATACCTGTTAGTAAAATTTAACATGGCTGAATGTAGAGCTGATCCATTCCCTTTCCTTTTAGGGATCGGCCTTGAAGAAGGAAAAAGCACACCTCCCATTAACTGCACTATTTATCGACAACTGACTGGTAGCTTGGTGTATTTGACTCATTCTCAGCCTGATATATGTTATGCTATGAATGGTGTATCAATATACATGCAGAAGCCCCCCATTATATTCATTGGAAGGAAGCTAAGAGGATCCTCCAGTATATTCAGGGAACCAGGACCTATGACATTCACTATGCTGCAAACTCCGAGCTAGAGCTGGTTGGGTACACATATTCCAATTGGGTGGGTGATTATATTGATTGGAATTATAATTTCAGATATGTCTTCATGTTTGGTGGTGGCCCCATTTTCTGGCCTAGCAAAAAGCAGGCCACCATAGCACTGTCTTCAGTAGAGGCCAAGTACCAAGGAGCGGTGAATGCTTGCATCCAAGCTGTTTGGTTGCAAGGCATTCTTTCAGAGTTTGATCTTGGTAGTACTTTGTCCACTGTCCTCTTTTGTGACAATAAAAGTGCTATTAATATATCCATAGATCTAGTTACCAGGTAGAGGACCAAGCATGTAGAGATACACATGCACTACATCAGAGAGTTAGTGCATGAGAAGACCATCATTCTGCAATACTACCCGACTGATGAGAATATTGCAGACATATTCACCAAGAGATTTTCATAAAATAAGTTCACTTACCTCCATTCATTGTTGGGGGTGAGTTCATCAGGGTGATCTAACTACTTTTAGTGTTCACCTTAAGGGGGGTTTTTCCCACTGGGTTTTCCCTCTTTTCCTCATTTAGTTTATTTTTTAGCATTATTTTAGTTTTAGTATTGTACAGGGTGACCTATGGCCTTTGTTGTAGGGTCCCTAGCATTTTTATGCACTTTATGTTTCTACTCCTCTGAGTATAGCTTAAGGGGGGGTATTGGAGACATTTACCCACCATGCACACTTAATTTGGTCAATTTGTCCTAGTTAAACCACTATCCTAAGTTTATTGAATTAATTGACATTAGAGGATCACTATATGACATCATCATGAGCACACCCACGCCTACCTTCAGTCAAGGAGGCCAACTAATTCTTCTCCTTCATTTGAGGAGGCCAACTGGAGCACTCCAAGAGTGATCTGAGTGTCATAAATGCACCTAATTGATAACTGATGGCTACAATCAGTTAAGTTAAGTGGTGAAGGAACCTCCATTCATTATTTAATTATTTTTAATGATTATTTATGAACTGGAGCTAACACAGGCACCTACAACCACTTTTGATGACCAGTTGACTTCAGTTAACCTGATCAGGGTTCGTTGGAGTTAGTGATGCACTACCACTTGTTGGTTGGCATGCAGTGACATGTTTTTGAGTTACTTTCAGTTAGACTTAGTCATTCATTGCACTCCTACTTTAGTTAGGACTCAGTTGAGTCAATCGTCACTTGATCAGTTGGTTAACTAGTGTGTTTACTGTGGCTTACAGTCAATTAAGCTACACCCATTCATTCAATTCGAATGATCTCCTTGGGAATTCAAATTTTCTTGGCATTCATGCATCTTTCATGATCATTTGTATCATCATTCTTTCATTTGATTATACAGAGATGTTACTTCCATTGCAGCACCATTTTGCCAATTTTATGCATATTTGTCTGTATTCTTTGTGAGACTATGTTTTCAGTTCCTAGACCACTGTGACAAATTAATAGTAACTACTAGATATTTCAGACATATTGACATGGATACAATTGAAGTTAGCAATTTAAATAGGTAATTTCTAGTTCATAAATAGCACATTGGGCAATCACTCTTGCAATTTCCTTCCACCCCTTTTATGGGCAAGATGCACCGTTCTTCCTCTAGAAGCAGTAGGTGGTCATGTTCAAGCTATGAAAAGAATCTTTAGGTACTTAAAAGGAACCATATATCTTGGATTATGGTACCCTAGAAAGAATTCATTCTTCGTAAAAGCCTATTCAGATGCAGATTGGGTAGGTTGTGTAGATGACAGAAAAAGTACAAGTGGAGATTATGTGGTATTTGAAATTTATGACATTTTGAATTATATTCATTCATCAATGTTTATTGTTTTTTATACAATGGAACCACAAAGAGAATCACAAATACTACCACAAGTAATGTGTTCCCAACGATCGTGTTTATTGTGAACCCATGAAATATGAATCATAGAAACTTTAACCAAGTATTATTTTAAGTTTTTAAACTTGAATTCGAGTACCATCCCCATTAGGTGTGTCCTATCATGACATTTAGAACAACTGATCTTTGCCTAGTGGGAGGATTACATGATAAAGTTGTGGCTATCTTTCAGTTTTAGTTGCATAGATAGAATTCCCTTGTTTAATGTGGCATCCAATCAACTATGTTGGCATACATTTACCATAAAACTTAGATTTATTTTTGGTTGTTTAAAAACTGTATGAGAAAAGAAATATTTGACAAAAAATATTGCTATCTAGATTTTATTGAATGAAATAGTTTACATTGTTGTCAAATTTAATTCTTAGATTCCCTTCATGAAATTGCATTGATAGTTTGTGCTCATGTTAAACATCCACGTTAATTCATGGCATGGTGCGATTAGAAAAGCAAATATGGAGGTAAATGGATAATGTGTTCCTGTAACTTCCCTAAATGGAATAACTACATCTATGTTAGTGGTAACTATGTTAACTGTTATCAACTTCTTTGTACCTAATGCAAGAAGTTTCCATATCCATCCCGAAGGTAATCAGTTTGAAAAAATGGAACGAGGACAGGAGATTTCAATGGAATGCATGTTGTTGTAAAGAGTTTTCTTTTTGATTGAGCTAGTTTTAGAGTTTGATTAGGAATTAAGAAAACTCTCCATTGGTCCTGATTACACTCCATACGAATATCATTCAAAAATTAAGGAGCATAATTTTCATAAGGATCACTCACTCCTAACTGCTCTGTTATTATAGAAAACCTAGTCAGCGCTTGGAAACAAAGGATAACATTGAATGGAGATCTAAATTGTCATTTTTCATCAATAGAACTACAATGCTTTCATCATCTTATGTTGGACATGGACATTTAAATTAGTTGAGAAATAAGTTGGGTACTATGCCGAAATTCCTTCCCAATTTTTTTGAAATACTGACTGTGCTGCTAGAGGAGGCATATAACTACAAAATTGCAGCTCGTGCAGATACGTCATCAATTTCATAAAAAACCAGCGGATCAGTGGAGATTTCTTTTAATATCTTAATTTCTTGCTTAGCTATTGAATATTTTCGTGAACTCATTTTAGATGTTTTTTTTTCATCATGGCTGTGACTAGTCACTGGAATCCTATCTACCACTCTTGGTGCTCTGAAATCAAACAAGATTTTTGATGTAGTAGTGAATATTTTTTGTGAATTGAAACGTTACACAACTTTAGTAAGTCATGGTAGCATTGCAGAACAAATGCCTCCGATTCAAGTGTTTGTACATCGTGTCATGGAACTTGGACCACATTTCATGGTTTCATTGAAGAGTTCCCAAAGAAGGATATTATCGTGATGAAGGAACATGTGATCGATGCAGGAAGTAGGGGAATTGATGAAATGAAATCTGCAGCAAAATTCATCCAGGAGACTCAATAATCGTTTGATCTGATAATCAACGGTGCAGATTGGGTAGGTGTTTGGGATTTGACCCACGTTGATAGAGAGGTTGATCTGTTTACTGTTTATAAAGCCCAATCTTATCATTGTTAATCAACACGTAGTGCAAAGGGTATGTGGGGGATCTAGGTGTTTGGACTCCATGAGAAGCTCACCAGCCTGGATCCTGGGACGACTTGTCATGCCCCTACCCTTTTTGTAAAAACTAAAAACATTTGTCAATGATCTCATCTATTGGTCTATATTCAATGAAAAATGATATGGATTAAGGATGGGTTGCAAAAACCAATTATTTGGTGGGTAATGTTATGACTTATATTGTTCTAATTGACTTAACCGTAAACCTTATAGATTATATAGAATGTTAACAACAATAATATTCTATATAGTTTATTTGTTTATATTTAACACTAGTATTAACATCTTAACATAATCAAAAAATGTGGAAATGATTTATATTTTCTTTTAAAAGGGTAATTTAGAAATTAATAATAGCTTTAGGTATACAATTAAAATATTAATTTTTATTGAGGTTATATTCCAAGTGATTGTGGGAGATAAATTCCTTCTACTAGATATTGACACACAATAGGATTATCACATTGGAAAATATCACAAAAAAAAATAGACAAGGACCCTCTCACTGTGCATTATTTCTCATGGAGGATGAGACTACAAACCTATTTTTTCTAGAATGTGATTATTCTCAATCAATTTGGGATGATGCTACAAATGAAGTAGGAAAAATTAAAACACTTTCTTATTCTTGGTGCAATTTGTTCTTGCATTTGAAAAATTATTACCTAGGATCCTTGCATCTCAAACCTAACCTAACCATAATATGGATGGACCTTCCCAAATAAGTTTGTTAGAAAATTTGGCTAAATTGAAAGAAGATGATACTTAATGCAAAGGTCTCTCATCCTAGGCATGCAACCATCAAAGCTATATATATATTTTTAATATCTTTCTTCTCATGAGATGCAAGCATTTAAACATGAATATCTTATTGTCCTGCGTGAAATTTCTTGGGTAAGAGATCTTGTATTTGAGATCCTTCCTTGGTCCAAATCTATCTTCTATAAACTATTAGAAATTAGCTTAGAGACCATATTTACAAGAGTATGACTATTGGGGCTTGTTAAACTATCACAAGTTCTTTAAACTCTTCATTAATGGAGCCTCCGAAGTCAATTCAAGGATGGAAGGAGCATGGGGGAAGGGGGGGGGGATTTGCATAGGCCCTAACATATGCATATGATTAACTTATTTCTAGAGACTCTAAATGACCACCAACAATCATGATGAAGACTATTCCCTATACATAGGAACATATATCTTAAAATCACATCGAATTGAAAATGTAATGTTGATGTAGGAGCAATTTGAGGAATCCTCACCAAGTCGACCTCAAAAAATATAATAATAAAGAATTATTATTGTGCATAAAATACAAGTTGGCCTATATTAAGTGTGCAAGTCAGCCCTACATTAAATCAAACAAGAAAACATAGATTCAATTATAGATAAGAAGGAACCTCACTCATTTTCACCTAGGAAAGTTCACTCCACTCAAGGAATAAGTTAGCTACAAGCTATAAGAAGTCTTTTATGGGGTTCACTATATGTGGAGGAGTTTCTCCTTTGTTATTAGGGTTGAGCTTCTGATATATGTGATTAATATATATCTGGATGTATATTCATGTACTTTAAACTGAGATCTCTGTTAGAAGGTTTGTAGGTTTTCTACCTTGTGGTTTCCCAGGTCAAAATATTGTGTGTATTTTTTATGTGCTTGTTTGTTCTTTTAGTGATCATACTATATGTTCTCCTGCATATAATATTAGAATTATACTTCTATTTTTAAAAACTATCATGGTATCAGTACAGTTCTAAAATATAACATTGCGAAAAACTAGGCTCCATACTTCGGAGCTTTACAACCTCAATTTTATCTTGAAAAGTGCATAGTGGAATTCTCTCTAGGAGGGCACACCCTTCTATGGAGGAAAATTCCGGATAGATGATCTTTCAATTTTTTACCTAATTATTTTGGGGTCAATATATAGGGTTTCTTCATTCAATCCGTTCTATCCACTTCTTTGGTTCAGTCTTGGAATTCTCCAACTCACCTTGGTGCGACACATCTTTCTATGGAAGCAAATCCTCATTTCATGAACTTTCCATTTTGACCTAAATTTTGTTGGTATCAGAAACTAGGGATTCCATTTTGTTACTACTATGTCCATAGGTCTAGGAGAAAAAAGGTCTTTTCAACTCACCCTAGGAGGGCGCATTTATCTGTGGAATCATATTTTCTAAGAATCTAAACTTTAATTTTGACCGTCTCCTGCCAGGGTTTTTAGGTCAGTATTTCGATCTCAATGTTCCAGTTAAGATGAATAATGTGACTGTGGAAGATAAAGTTGAAGGGGATTCCAAATTAAACTCATGCAAGTATATAATAATCATTATCCTAGAGGATAATGATCTTCTAAAGTTTGTATATGAAAAGGTACCATAACCAGAAGAATAAGCAGAGAAGACTAAATTGAGGAAGAACTATGTGAAGGAAACAAGGATCCTGATAGATGCAGTAAAATACCACTTGGTACCTCATATTTCTAAGAAGAATAAAAGTGGAAGAAAACCAAAAATATTTTTGTAATATTAAAGAAATTGTTTGAAAATACCAACATCAATAGAGCTCTTTCCTCAAGACAACAAATCTCTGACATCAAGATGACAAAGTCAGACTTAGTTGCATCCTACCTCATGAATATCTCTGAGCTAAGAGATCAATTAAGCACCATTGGAGAATCAATTGAAGATAGAGGACTTATCATGAAGACTCTTAATGATTTCCCCTCCTCCTGGGAACCATTCATTCAGAGTATTAGTGGGTGATCCAAATTTCCCAAGTTTGATCGATTATGGAAAGACTTTACACAAGAAGAGACAAGACTTGAAGCTAGAGGCATATTGCATGGAACTCAACATGAAGAAATCCATGTCCTTACATCTCATGCCAATAAGGGAAAAGGTAAGAGAATAAAGTTTAATGGAAGAAAATACAAAGGTGAAATATCAAGTCCCAATCCATAACAAAAGAAGAATAAGGATCTTTCTCATATTCAATGATTTAGATGTCAGAAGTATGGTCACTATGCCTAAAAGTGTCGCGGATCAAAAAAGAGAAAACACCAAGCCTCAACTGCTGATATCGATGCATATACTCCACACAAGAAATTCAAGGAATGATGATTTTGAGGAAAGTACGGAGGATCATTGAAAGGAGTTCTTCTTCTAGTACTCTCCAGGTATGCACCAATGATGAAAATTTTCAATATGATGTGATTTTCCTTGGTAATGTGTGAAGATCAAGATTGTAGTTTATTTAATGGGATTCCGACAAGAAAGAATATGAAGGTCAAAGGAATCTTGTGATTTATGCATGGCTGCAGAGATCAAGATGGACCCCACAAAACAACAAAAGATAAGTATTTGTATTTGGATTATCATTTGTCATTATGTCTCTTGTAGATCATATATGTATGTTTTGAAAATATTTTCATAATAGTTGTATATAGATATGTTTTCCCGTAATTTGTTTCTTATGTATTGCATATTATGTATATAATTGGGTAAGTGGAGGCTATAGTGTTGCATAACATTCCATGAGACCCTGATGGAGCTAGTATAAGATGAAACATATTTAACATGTTGAGAGTTGTGCACACTCTCGATAGTTTGTTCTAGTGGAGATGGAACGAATCTAGATAGTTACCAATTGTGTTTGGAATATGGATGGATGTTGTGTTGAATAAATGGCTAAGATTCTTACATAAATGTCTGAACTATTGTCATTGCATTGAAATGTCAACATAAATTGATTGAATTTCATGATTCTACAATATTTCTAACTATATGATTGGATTTGACTTGTAGGGAAGGCCATATGCCATGGCCTACAAGGGAAGGATAATGAGACTTGTTCTAGAGGAAAAGTGATCGACATATAGATCTCGTTGATATTTAGTGTTCGAGAGAGAGAAGGATGCTCAAAATCTGAAAGCTTCTAGGAGCATGGATTCTGTGATAAAGTGAGAAACACTAATATGAAATAGACATGGATATAGTACATTCAGTCATATGTGGTCACATGACCCAAAGGTCTAGAGGATATCATATGGAAATTTATGGTTGGGAGGAGGCTCCAATGAATGATGATCTCTTTGCTGTAATTGTACATTCTATCAATGATCATGAGAAGTAGTTGGCATCTAGTTGGAGTCATGACAGACTCTAGAAGGGGTTAGATCCTTTTACTCCTAAAGGACGTGATCAACTACTAAATTTACTTCTAAGGATATAGAAAGAATTATTAACAGGTGCAGAGGAGGTTATCCTTGGGTCCAAGATGAGGATCTTGGACCATTATACCACGTGTTGGTATTGGAGGTGTGGCTGAGACCTAATGAGATATTTCTCCTTTAAGGGAAGAACACAGTTGAGATCCTAAGAAGATATAACATGATGGACAATGAGTACATGTCTACAATGATGGTAACAAATATAAGTGATGTTGTTTCCTTAATCATATTTGGTGGATCCCATTGTTTAGGAAGTTGAGAGGATCCTTGATGTACCTGGTCGTCACTAGGATAGATACTTGCAGTAAGGAGATGTGCTTATTTTCTCTGGGACAATTGGTGTTCAGATTGGCACCTGAAATGACACATCATATAGGTTGTTGGAATAGCATGTAGGAATATCTAGAGGGAGAGTATCATGCTCATATGTAGAGGGAGAAAGGTTCTCTAGTATAGAGGGATATGTGATGAGCTTGAATATGGATGTATGCAACATCAAGCATACATTCTCTCAGTATTAGTCTCATGACTTGGATAAGGGTAGTTGCGTCAGAATGGGGTAGTGGATTCTCCCCAACACTCTGTGATAGAGTGCGGAGAATAGTCCCTAGATGACTAAAAATGGGATCGTACCTTCTCCTAGTAACTCTGTGATGGAGAGGGGATATTAGTCCCGTGTTGACTCCCTCATTGAGAGGGGAGGATGATTTTATAGTGATATTCTCTCGAAAACTTTGTGACCGAGTGGGGAGATCTCTTGCACACCTTGTGAAGGGGTGGACAGACCACTGTATTGTCTCATACACTCTATGATGTTGTGGGGAGATCTCTCAGACACCCTCTAAAGGGGTGGAGAGGTCATTTAATTCTCCTAAACACTATGTGATGGAGTGAGGATATCTATAGAACACCTTGTGAAGGGGTGGATAGGCCACAACATCCTCTCGTACACTCTATGATGGAGTGGGGATATCTCTTGGACAACTTGTGAAGGGGCGGAGGGGCTACTACATTCTTTTGAACACTATGGAGTGGGAGATCTCTCAGAAATCATATGAAGGGATGGAGAGACCAACACATGCTACTGGACACTCTATGACTGAGTGGGGAGATCTCTTCAACATCA
Source organism: Pseudotsuga menziesii (assembly GCA_001517045.1). Classification (NCBI taxonomy): domain Eukaryota; kingdom Viridiplantae; phylum Streptophyta; class Pinopsida; order Pinales; family Pinaceae; genus Pseudotsuga; species Pseudotsuga menziesii. Next base: position 334,476 of record LPNX010245535.1, read on the forward strand.
TTTGATGTGATGGATAAATTTAGTGCATTCTCCCAGACACTCTTAAATGGAGCGGGGAGATCTTTGAGACACGCCGTGATGGGGTGGAGAGGTTGTTGCATACTAGTGCATATTACATGTAGGCTCTCCAATGGAATGGATTGAGTTGGTGTATATGGATGCACCAATGTACTGGGTTGAGTTGTTGACTCCTTTATATAATAAGTTGATATGTTACATGTAGGTTCCCCAATGGACAGGGTTGAGTTGGTGCATATTGACTCCCTGGTGGATTGGGTTGAGTTGTTGACACTTCTCGATGGATTGATATTGTGTTGGAAGAACTTGCTTATGATATAGATATGTTAGAGACAATTTTGATTTAAAAATGATATCCATACATGTTCTATTATGATGATTCTTCTATGGCTAAGAGGGAGTGTTGATGTAGTAGTTGTGTGAGGCATCCTCACCAAGTAGGCCATAGAAAATATAATAATAAACAATGATTATTATGCATAAAGACAAGTCATACCGGATTAAGTGTGCAAGTTGTAGGCCCTAGTTAAAGTGAACAAGAAAACATAAAGTCAACTATAAATAATAAGGTGACTCGCTCATTTTCACCCAACCAAGTTCACTCCACTCAAGGAAGAAGTTCTCTACCGGCTACAAGAAGTATTTTCCGGGGTTCCTTATCTTCCAAGGAGTTCCTCCTTTGTTCTTGGGTTTTATCTTCTACTATATGTGATTACAATGTATTTGGATGTATGTTGTACTTTGAGCTAATATCTCTATCACAAGGTTGTTGCGTTTTATCCCTTGTGGTTTCCAAGGTCAAAATATTGTGTCTATTATTTTTATGCTTGGTTGTTCTTTTAGTGATCCTACTATATATTATACTACATATAATATTTGAATTATACAGCTACCTTTAAAAACTATCAGGTAAACCTTTAGGGGGGGTCTTTCCAACCCCCCCACCTAAAAGTCTTGTTGGAATTTGGGG
>LPNX010245535.1:335611-350908 GCA_001517045.1 Pseudotsuga menziesii
GAAAAATCACCGCAAGCCAAAAACGCCCCCAAAAGTCTAATTCTTGTGACTTTTAGGGGGTTTTTTGAAGACCTCCTTCAAAAACACCTTTAGGGGGGGTATTTCTTACCCCCTCCTTCCAAAAAAAAAGTCTTGAGAATTGGACTTTGGCGAGGGGTTTAAAAACCTCCCTTCAAAAGTATTTAGAACTGGAATTTTTTTTTTTTTTTGGGGGGGGGGGGGGGTTAAAAAACCACCCCCAAAAGTATTGAGAATTGTACTTTTAAGGGGGGGAGGGGGGGGGGTTTAAAATCTCCCCTAAAAGTCCAATTTTTAGGACTTTTGAGGGGGGGGGGGGGTTTTTGAACCACCCCCAAAGACCTAAACAAATTTTGTGGGGGTTTAGCAAAGTTGCCACAAGCCAAAACCACCCCGAAAAGGGTATTTTGTTATACTGAGGAGAACTTTCATCACAACAAGAAGCAGGAGAAGAAACAAAATAAGACCAAAAGAGACACTTCAAATGTTCAATGCTATACTTGTGATAAAAAGGGACACTTTGCAAGAGATTGTCCCATCAGGAAAAGGAGAAAGCATGATCATATTGTCGAATATGATGAACCAACACACAAAATATTCAGAAGGGAGAAGGATGATTCAAATCAAGAGTATGTGCTAATATCAACACTTACTGGAACTTTCTCACATGGAAGCAATGATTGGCTTATGGATAGTGGAGATTCTAAACATATGACGGGATACAAGGAATCATTCATTAATATGTTTGAACATGATTCACCTCACAAGGTGAAACCTGGGGATGACTATCAATACCCCATAAAAGGGAGTGGAGAAGCTTCATACAAGCTTCACTCTAGGAAATATTTTAGGATGAAGGATGTGCTATATGTTCCAGGATTGAAGAAGAATATTCTCTCCATTTCTGCACCATATTCAAAAGGAACTAGGGTTGCTTTTGTCAATGGTCAATTTCTGATGTGTCCCAGAGGAAAGATAATAGAGGATGCAATAATGATTGGAGAAGAAGAGGGAGGCTTGTACAAGTTGAAGGAACAACCTAACCAAGCCCTGGTTCATGACTCAATTGAACCAAGTGAATAATGGAACATAAGGCTTGCACATGTGCACTGTAGAGCACTACCGATGGCAAGCAAAGCAGTCTCAATACTACCAGAGATCCAGGAAAAGCATGAATGCATTTGCAAAGGATTTGCATGAGGAAATAATGCAAAGAAGAAATTTCCAAGCAGTAAAAGCTAGGCTAAAGGAATACTGGAGATAGTACACTCGAATGTATGTTGACCCATGTCCTCTAGTTCATTAAGAGGGTATGTGTACTATGTTTCCTTTATATATTATTTCTCAGGTAAGACTTGGATATATTTCTTGAAATGGAAAAGTGAAATTTTCAATAAGTTCAAGGAATATAAATCCTTGGTCGAGAACCAAAGGGATAGGAAGATCAAGACTCTATAGTCAGATAATGGCAAAGAGTTCACTTTGGATGAATTCAAGGAACTCTGCAGAGAGTGATAGATTAAGAGGGAGCTTAGTAGTCCATAAAATCCTTAACAGAATGGGGTTGTGGAATGAAATAACTGAACCATCATGGAGCCAACAAAAGCTATGGTGCATGATTAGGATCTTCCAATGCACCTTTGGGTAGAGGAAACAAGAAAAACTATGTATGTACAAAAACGTACTCCTCATCGAGTACTTTACAATAAGACTCCTGAAGATGCTTTCTCAGGAAAGAAACCAGAAGTTAGCCATCTGAGAATATTTGGTTTCCCGGCGTACATACATATCGCAAAGTATAAAAGGACCAAGCTTGGTCCTTCTATAAAGAAGGTTATATTTGTAGAATACATTGATACATCAAAGTCCTACAGTATATACTTCTCAATATTCAAGAAGATATATCTTTTTAGAGATGTCACCTTTGATGAAGACTCAACATACTTCAAATCCAGGAGGACACCTAATCAAAAGTTTGAGGAACTTGAAGAGATGAGAGTCCAAGATATGAAAATTGGAGAATCAATTCCAGAGAATCATGAAGACCATGACATGATAGAACCACAAGAGTTGATAGAGACATTCCTTGAGAAGGAATCCCACAAGAGGAAACCATCATGGGCATGGGAGGTCACATGAGAAGATGAAAGGTATGACACTCCAAATAGAATACATAGAGAGAGAAAAAGGGAAAATCCCTACAATAGCTACGCGGCTCTGTTGTGTGACATCATTTATAGAGAACCTTCCACCTATGAATAGTCTACAATAAAGAAAGATTGGAAGGATGCGATGATCGGGGAATATCAGTCAATCATGAATAATGATGTCAGGTATGTAGTTTCAAGACCAAAAAATAAGTCTCTCGTGAATTCAAAGTGGATCTACAAGATCAATCATGCTATAGATGGAAACATCGATAAATATAAGTTGATATTCGTAGCATGAGGATTCTCACAGAAATAAGGCATAGACTACGAAGAGACATTTGCACCCATGGAAAGATACACTTCCATTAGGAACATACTTACTTTGGAAGCAGTAATGAAATGGAAAATACTTCAGATGGATGTCAAGACAACTTTATTGAATGGTGTATTCGAGGAGGAAGTGTAGGTGGAAGAACCACTAGGATTCGAGACACATGGTAGGAACACCAATGTGTGGAAATTGAAGAAGGCCTTATATGGATTGAAACAAGCACCAAGGACATGGTAGGAAATGATGGATAGGTTCCTAATGATCTTGGGATTTACCAAGAGTAAAGATTATTCCAACCTCTACTTCAAGGTGGAATACGGAAGACTAGTGATAATACTACTATATGTCAATGACTTGTTTCTATCAGGAGAAGAGGAACTCATTAAATATGTAAAAAGGAGACTTGCTACAGAGTTCAAGATGAAAGACCTACGTATGATGCACTACTTCATAGGCATGGAGGTGTGGTAGAGTGCATATGGGATATTCCTTAGTCAAGAAAAATATGCATCCAAGATTATGAAGAGATTCAGAATGATGGACTGCAAGGAAATTGACACACCTATGACATATAAATTGAATCTTATGAGTGATACTTCATCTGAGACAGTCGATGCTACGATGTATCATCAAATGATTGGCTCATTTATGTATCGCTTGAATACGAGACCAGACATATGCTTTGTATTGAAAACGCTAATCGAGTTCCTGGCGGATACAAGATATGTTCTCCTGATAGATGTAAAGAATATACTGAGGTACCTAAAAGGTACAGTGGATTATGGGCTCAAATATGATGTGAATTAGAAGATTAACCTACATAGTAATGTTGATTCAGATTGGGTAGGTAACACCATTGACAAGAAGATTACCTTAGGTTATTGCTTCAGTTTGGGATCTGGCATGATTCTTGGTTCAGCAAGAAGTAATCATGCATGGCGCTGAGTACAACTGAGGTAGAGTATGTTTCTGCGTGATCAGGTAGTTTCAAGGAAGTGCGGCTTCAAAATATAATGTATAACTTGTTTGATATCCATTTTGATGTGACTTGTATCTTCTGCGACAAGAAGAGTTGCATGAAGTTGTCGAAAATCATGTGTTCCATGACTAGTCCATGTACATCGAGATCAAGTTCCACTATATCAAGTATATGGTGGAGAGAGGAGTAGTGAAGCTCTAGTATGTAGGAATGAATGAGTAGATAGCTGATGTGTTGAACAAGCCTCTTGCGAGAGTGAATTTCAAGTACTTCAGAGAAAGACTTGGTGTGATCCAGATCGATATCCCTCGAAAGAGGGAGTGATGTGTTCTAACATAGTTGGAGAGATAGGTTTTCTGAGCGTAATATCCTAGCGAAGTTCATAGGTTTCTTAGACGTAATCATCCATGTAGGTTGTCCTTGGATGTAATCAATCTTGGTGAAGTTCGCAGGTTATCCTTGGATGTAATTTGTCTTGATATGTTACAAAAGCATAATATCTCACATGTGAAATGAGACACGTTGTCCAAGTGGGAAAAATACTGCTACAGGAGGATGCTTGGATGTAATCAGTCTTGTAGGTTGTACTCGGATGTAATCAGTCCCGACGAAGCTTGTAGGTTATCCTTGGACATAATCGGTCTCGAAACGAGTTATCCAAATGTAAAAATGAGACCTGGCATGGTACGCAGGTTATTCAGATGTAATAATTCATGTGGGTTTTCCAAGTGTAAACATGAGACCTGGCATGGTACACAAGTTACTTGGATGTAATACACCCTGAAGGTTATTTGAATGAAAAATGTCCTAGACACAGGTTATTCAGATGTAATTCCTTAACGTTACATAAAATTCCTAATGCAACATGTTGTTTGGTCGTAATCAGTCCTTACATATATATCTATATATGTGTGTTCCCATGTTGAGATGATAAGGTCATGAAGCACGTGAGGTGCAACTAGGCAGTTCTCTGATAGAACATAGGTTGATCATGGATTCTTGGTGTCTCTTGTTTTGTTTAGTTCAGGACAAAAAGAGATGAGATGGATACGATGAGATGAAGGTAGAAGATGCAGGTTATTGTTGTGGAAATGTAAGTAAGGTCCTGGATTGTTCCTACATGATGGCTTTCTCAAGATGTGATGAAGACCTGGTATAGGACTAGGCTTACATACAACATGAAAAATAACTGGCCCTGTAGAAACTTTCGATGATAGATAGAATTGTTTGATGATCAATAATAAGATGATGATGGCAACATATATGATAATGACTCTATGAATTCGTTCTAGTGACTCCGTGATGAAGATCACTTGAATAGATGTGTTGATTACTGTGAAGAGAGATAATACCTTCCTAGTTAAGAGGGAGTGTTGATGTAGTTGTAACTTCGAAAGATATTTTGATGTATATTGTCATTATATGTTGTTATACCCCCAATGGGGACGTGTTACCCCCTTTCGGGATGTCTTAATTGTGTCTATACCTTATGGTACAACCTTCGTTGTAAGTCAGGGCAGTAGTCCCCAGTGTAACATCATGTAATATGTACTTGTAGTCTCTTTGTGAGAAGTTGGCCCTATTAGGGAAGGAAAGTGGGCCCCACTATTATGTTTGGTCAGTCACTTAAAAGGTATAAATAGGAAGCAACTCTCCCTCATTTATACACACCTTACACTCTCAAGTTCACATGAGAGAGAAAGAGAGACAAAGGGAAAATAGATAAATAGCTAGTGAACACTTCTAATTTATGCTTTTGATCATCTTACTATTCTAAGGAAGTTTGCAGGGTTTTATCCTTTATGGTTTCCTTGGTGAAAATATTTGTGTCTTGTGTATCTTTTATATCTTATGCATCTATGTATACTTGTTATTCTTTTAGAAAAAGGATTCTAATCAAGATAATAATATCTAGAAAAACTATCAGGTGGAAGGTTCTCTGTCAATGATGTCAAATAACAGAGCTATATAGCTATTTTAGGTATTTTACCTTTTTCTCTCTTTATGTATTCCTTTTGGAGCACCATACCTTTCAAATTATTGTATGAGCTCCCATGCCCATGTTGGTTTTCTCTTGTGAGAGTCCTTCTCAAGGAATGTATCTACTAGATCTTGTGATTCTGTCATATCATGATCTCCATTGTCCTTTGGAATTGCTTCTCCAATTTCCATATATTGAACTTTTGTCTCTTCAGGTTCCTTCACCTCCTAAATAGGTGTCCTCTTGGATCTGAAGTATGTCGAGTCTTCATCAAATTTTACATCTTTACTGATGCAGATCTTATTGAATCCTGGGAATTATATACGGTAGGAATTTGATGTAGCATTGTATCCTACGAATATACCCTTCTAAGGATAACAATTAACTAAATTAATCCATGTTAATATGAAACCAATATGGATTAGTCTAGTATGATCACCCTTGTGGCTTATATTGTTAATACCATAATGATTTAAAGCATACCATGAAGACAATTACATTGCTATGAGAAGTGGTATGATGAAACTAGATCTGAAAGAGCTTATCTAAGATTACTTGAGTTTTATTGGAATACCTAGTTACCTTATTCAATTGGTGTAATTAACTAAGTTGTTTAACCTTAATTTATGGGATATTATATATGGCATATTACTTATAAACATGACGATACTGGGTTAGTATGAGCACCATTACAATATTGGTGACATCTTATGTGAGCTTTATGATTACTCTTCTTACCTCTATATATTAATGCATTACTGATAACACCTTACATATCCATTGATTGATATGAAAAGTACTAGCTTCCATTAATATATGGTATAAAGTTAAGTTTATCTCTAATGAATACTAATACATGACCTTTTATTAGTTGTTACTTATGGATATAACACACCATCATTACTGCTTAAGCTGATATGAGATTTATTACTATCACCATCTATAACATATGACTAGAGTACTCATGATACTATTATTACCAAGCAGTTCAATGTATGAGGTTATTGATTACTAGTACCTATTTTGGCATAGAATATTATGTTACTAGTACAATACTATCACACTTTTATTGACTATAATAGAGTGACTCCAAAGCTGACATGGGAAATAGGGTATGTTGTATTACTTGCTAAGCTTATATCACCATGGATTTTCTCATGTCCTAAGTATAGAAATAATTAGATGTGTTGTATTACTTCATAGAACTTTTATCGTAATAAGCATATTGCTATCTCTTATTCCTATGGTCATCGAGCTATCTCATACTTTACTCGACGTAAGCTATATGTATAGTCTAAATACCATTGCTAAGTTAACCTCATGGATATATGTATAGTAATCCCATTGATCAGGTAACATAATGGATATACTTCTATCATATATGCCCAATTTGTTCACTTTATTACTAGAAATTAAGAAATGAACCTATGCTAATAAAAGCATATGGGTGAATAAGGAGAATCCACATTACTACATACTTAAGGGGCCATATCAGGTAGAGTTCATAAGATTAGCAAGTTGAGGTATGTCCTTATTATGTGTATTACTTAGTACCTGTATCACATAATGTTAATGGAAATTGTTATTATTACCATAACAAATGGGAGCTTAAGCGATGTAGTTTAGTGTTATGATGATTACTATAAGCTAGGTTCTTAGTACCACACCTAATCTACTTACATTTATTCCTTACATGGTGACCTTATGTATTACTTACAACTCTATTCAACCAGTTTTAGTTGCATCTAAGAGCTTAAAATAGTAGGATTTTTGTATTTTACATAGTAAATGAGGATAGTGAGCTATGTTACATGCAATGATTATGGTAACTACAACACCTATTATCAAATGTATTGGACATTACTTACAACTTTCTTAGCCCATCTAATATGGAGACATTGAGAGCTTAGATTACCATTACAAAGGTTAAGATATATGGTAATTTCCTAATCATTAGTCATTGTTATTTGTAATATTAGTTGTTACATGAGGCTTGGTGATAATAGAACAATGTAGGAACAAGTAGCCATTGTTTGATGTATACTAATAGTAATAATTCTAAGTGTTGTGTTTTCTCCTTACTATTGATATCAATAATATCATAACTTATGCTATACTAGTTCCATTTAATAATTCTAAGCGTAATCATGCTTACTATTAACTATGTAATATTGATAGAACTTACCATAACTAACCCGATACTAATAGGATAGAGTAGTGCAGGTTCCATTGAATTGATAGGAGTAATGTGAGCAGCTAAGGTAATACAGCTCCTATAAGTGATGTAATTGCCCTATTGAAACCATTGTGATGCTTCATTACTATGCTTTATCTAACTAATCTAGTGTTCATGTTATGTACATATTCAGCTTACCCAGTAGTAAGCATGTAACCATATTATGTATTATCTGAAATCAATCACACAACTAAGCTCTTATCACATATCACAATTATCACCTAATATATATATATATATATATATATATATTAGGTTCATATATACCATAACACCCTAAGTTGATCTCTCTACTGAATAAGCAGAACAATAAACAACATTGATAATGATGTTATTCACATAATTAACTCCATGATGTTAGTATTGATATCGCAACTAGCATGAACTCAAAGAAATCAGTAAGCTTGTCATATGTAAAGAGTATGCTTATGGTGTATTAAGTGTTGTATATTTGACATAAGTTGTTATAATGGTTTTAGTACTAACATGTACAAGTATGGTAAATTGTGTTATGTTAACTATATATGAAGCTCCTTATTACTACAGGTCAGTGATTACGGTCATTCTACTTACATACTGTATTAATTCCAGTTTTAATTGTTGGAAAAAACTCTGTTGGCAATAACAATTATGAACAACTTGCACAATTGAACTCTCAAATTGAAACTAAACATATAGAAATCCAAACCAACAATAAATCCATTGTCAAATATCTACAAGATAATTTATTTTTGGTTTAAGCTCATTAAAGGGATTGTATAAATTACATCTGTGGATAAGAAATTAACGACTAAAAATAATAATTCCAAGGATTAAATTTCCCAGAAAACATTTGAGTTTACAAGATTGCACTAAGTATTAAGGACTGTTAGTAATTGTTGTTATATGTATGGAACCTGCATATATTTTTGAATCAAAATTCCATGGAGCATGTTGTACAATGCACCAATCTCCTTCAGAGCAATGTCTTGTTGGAGGGTAAAGTATTGAAATAGTACTGTTTAGGTTTTAAGAGTTTGGTGACTAAGAATAACAATGCGGAGGAGATATTTATTGTACTTTCTTAGTGTTGTTGGTCTCATAATTTCATCATGTCATCTTACGTTATGATACCAACAACACTCAGAAAGTACAATAAAGACCCCCTCAGCCTTGTTATTTTTAGTCACAAAACTTGTAAAACCCTAAATAGTACAATTTCAATCTTTTACTCTCCTACAACATATTGTTGTGAAGGTGTTATCTCTCAAAATAATTCATTTTGATAGTATGAAGAATTTAACTCATGCAATGAAGGATATGAATATCACTGACAAGTTTGAAAGCCTCTGTTTTTTATGTGGGTAAAAATTTCACAAGTTGTGGCTTTCAATGGCTTAGAAGAGGCTCAGAACATCTCATTATCCACCGAAAAGGGTTGTCTTCGGAAGATTAAGAAGGAGTGCAACATATACACTAACCAATAAAAGAAAATTTTTGACAGTAGGTCGGAGGTTTAATCCTCCACGATGTCGACGATTCGGAGTTTTAGTCCTTTATACCACTGACACTACGAAAAACTTACGGTTTAAAGCGCCGACACATTCAATCTTGGGGTTTCGATTGCCAACAATTAGTGGTTTAAAGCTTTGATGGATTAGTGGTTAGAGCTTCCGATCGTCGACAGATTAGTGGTTAGTATTTCTGATCGTCGATGCTTAGAAGTTAGTGGTTTGAAACACTGACACTGCGACATCATTCAGGTTTAAATCTTTGATCCTTAGTGGCTAGAGCTTCCGATCGCTGATAGAGACATTAGTGGTTTAAAACGTCGACACTGTGACAACATTCAAGTTTAAATCTTCGATGGGTTAGTGGCTAAAGCCTTCAATCACTGATCGCGACGTTAGTGGTTTGAAATGCCTACACTGCGATAGCATTTAGATGTAAAGCTCCGATCCTTAGTGCCTAGATCTTCCGATCGTCGATCACGATGCTAGTGGTTTGAAACTTCAACACTGCAGTAGCATTCAGACTTAAGGTTTTGATGTTTTAGTGGTTTGGAGTTTCGATCATCGACGAGTTAGTGGTTATAGCTTCCGATCGCCGATGCTTAACCGTTGCACCGGTGCTGGTTTAAATCGCTAACATTGTGGTCACATTCAAGATTGAGGTTTCGATCGTTCAGGTTAGAAATTTCGATCACCGACCGTGGAGACAAGGTAGAAAATTCCAGCAGATTAAGCAATAAAAATCACGTCAATTAACCGCCGAAGTGCTGGCTTTTGGCGACAAATTTACAGTGAACCACCAACAATGATCACTAGCAAATACTTCAATTATTTAATGTTCACTCAATGAACTAGATCTTTGTCATAGTTAGACAAATAGTTAGGTAGGGTTTGAAGCCCTAATTTGAAAAAACTACCACTTTTGAGTATTTTGTGAAAACAGATCGAAGTTTTGGGATCTGTACTTTTTGTAGAAGGCAATAAAGCCTAAGATCAATTTTATAATAAAGGTTCAACTTCAGGGATTTATAAGCCTATAATTCTTTCACGCTTCTCATTTTACTTATTCATGATATAATCTCTTTTGTTGTGATCTATTCAGCCATCATCTCTTTCTTTGCTGTATTTATGCCTGAATGTGTATTTAGGTCATTTTCAGATTGACTAAAAAGTTGATAGTTGTCATCCTATTGGTTTGTTAGTGTGATTTGATTTATAAATACCATCCTCATTAGGAGTTAGCCATTTATATGCATGTGTTTTGTATGTAAGTCTTCCAGCCTAGTGAGTTCTCAATCCCTGCACCTTATTGTTGAACTTCTGAGCAATTGTAACTAAAAGCCTTGTAAATGAGTGAGTTTTATGCATGCCTTGAGATTGGAAAGGTTATATAGGTCAACTGACTTGATCTGTATCAGAAAAACCCAAAAAACATTGTAAGTTACCAGGCATCCTCGAGCTACAACCTAGAGGATTTTCCTGGAGTGATAACAAAGTGGCGTCGTTTCCGGGGAGAGGAGATTGAAGATCAGCTTTTGTGGGAGACAACGTAGATCCATGCTTTGATGATAGACAAAAATTGGACACTATTATAATTGTAATCATCTATATGGCTACTCCATTGATATAAGGTGGCTTCAAGAGAAAGGAGGTCTGCCTCCTTATCACTAATGCAGGATGCTACCATGGAGGTAGAGTCAAATATTCTGGAATCTCAAAAGGTCAAAGGGAAGATAGACAGGAAAAAATAGCTAGCAGAATCTAGTGGGGCTTTTGCATCAGAGAACAAGATGGACAAAATGACCAAACTTTTAGATAACCTGACTGCTGAAATGTCTAAATTGAAGGACCAAGGACATCTACTAGTGAGGGGCAAAGGGCCAAGTGACTTTGCTCCTTGAAACCCAAATTGTGTTCCTTATAGAAGAGGAAACCCACCTGTTCAGATTCTCAGAAGGGAGAGGAATCAAGGGGAAGACGAGAGGATAAGAGTTCCATTTAAAAATGTTGTACTAGAAGAAGAGCCAGAATTCATTGAAGAAGAAGGAGAAGCTGAAGACAATATCCACTACATGGAGGATGAGGTGGACTGTTCTTTTCTTACATAGGCAGAATATGAGGAAGCCCTAATTGATGAGAAGATCACTGAAGAGACTGTCTATCATGATGATGGTCAGGGAGGTTACAAACTGAGGTCTAGGATAGTTTATCCCCCCAATAATAATGTCGTACTTGTCAAGCAGCTTGCTGCACCAGCTAGAAAGGTTGTTGTCATACCAAAGAAGGTGGCTATCACATCCAAAGCATTGCCAAAACTAGCACCTTCAGCCATTCCTGAACAAGTCCAACTCAAACCTATGGCTCATGAGGTAAGGTTTCCAAATAGGTTGCACTATTATTTCAACTTTGAGTCTGAAATTCAAAAATTGAAAATCCCTTTCCCTTTAATTGAGCTAATGAAGAATGATGCATTCAAGTCCTCCATTCTGAATTCCCTTCAACCCAAGGTGCACATTGACACTGACTTTGTGAACCTGCAAGATGACAAACCTGTTGTAACCATGGGCCTCATGATCAAAGAACTGAAGGACTCATGCCCACCATTCTACATATCCTTGAATATACATGATAAAATCCTCCATAACTTCCTGCTAGATTCAGGAGCCTCTCATAACCTAATGCCAAAAGTTGTGATGGATGAAATTGGCCTCAGCATCACTAAGCCCTACCATGATTTATTCTCCTTTGACTCCAAGAAGGTCAAGTGCTTGGGTGTCATCAAATACCTTGCTGTGAACCTAACTCAGCTACCTTCGAAAAGCATCATGATGGACATTGTAGTGGCTGATATCCCCCCAAAATTTGGCCTCATGCTGTCTCGGTCATGGAGCAAAAGACTAGGTGGAACCCTTTATATGGATCTCATATATGCTACCATTCCCATGTTTGGAGGAGAGACTAAGAGGTTGTATAGGGAAAATCAACTGGCATACATTATAAGCAAGGAAACCAACTCAGTGAATTACCCCATCTATGCAGTGGACACTGATTTTGGGTCATGCATTTTGCAAATAGATGATTCTCAACAGACATCGGTCTAGCTCACTCAGCCCACCTATCATCAGCCCGAAGAAGTAACCACAACAATATGGACCATGTATTTTGATGGGGCTAGCACTCAAAGCTCAGCAGGTGCAGGTGTAGTATTGACCTCCCCATCTAAGGAAAACATCCACCTGTCTTATAAGCTTGATTTTAAAACCACTAACAACATAGCAGAATATGAAGCCTTGCTGCTAGGAGTTAAAGCTGCCAAGGATATGGGGATCATGTGCATAAATATTTTTGGAGATGCAGATCTCATCATACAGTAGGTCAACAACACTTTTCAGACAAAAAATATCAGACTGAAGGCCTACAGCGATGAGGTATGGAAACTCAGAGACTCATTTATGTTTTTTGAACTGCCATATATTCCTAGGGCTTTGAATCACCTGGTTGATTCCCTAGTTGTCTTTGCAAGTCTATTTGTTCCTCCTTCACCCCCTAAGCTCAGCTATGATGTTCATGTCAAGTAAAGACCCTCTCTACCAGATAGTGTAAAATTATGGAGGGTGTTTGAGAATGATGATGAGCTTAGTAAATTCATTCCTTTAGTTAGTATATGAATTCTCTGACATACACATAGACCAGGAAAACCTAAACATGGAGGAATCCAAACAACCCAAGTTAAAAGATAAAGTGGCTGATCAGAACATTGTCCAATTGCCCAACAACTACATACCTCAAGGTTGTTAGAATAATCAACCCATAGTTAGCTACCTTAGACATTAATTTAATTATTTTTGTCTTATTTGCCTAGTTCATGTGTCCCACCTTATGCAAGTTGTCAATTACCTATCCATAGTGGTCCAAATTGCCTAATTTGACCCATGTAGCACTTGGGAAACCTTAAGGAATCAATTCTGCTTTATTCCTGGTCTCCTAGGCGCCCTTCTGCTTTTTCTGCTTTTTCAGTGCTTTAAGGCAATAGGGAAAGTTTGACTAGGTGAGGTGAACTAGTTTTTTGTCCTCTTCATCCTCCACTATTTTCTCCTTGGAAAAGCATGTATGAGTTTTCATTCCATCACTCTTTAGCTTGCCTAAGCACTTTTGCCAATTCGTGAGCTCCATGACTGATTTGGGATCAACTTTTTGCACCTATGGGGGATTTTCTTAATTTTAGTAAGCCTGCTTTATGCTAGATTCGAATTGCTCCTCATGCATTCGAATCCATTATGTAATTATTTAATGAAGCAACCTATTATGTTACAGGGTTGGATATTGTACACTGATTCAATACAGTTTAGTGTTCAGCTCCAATTTCAGTCTCTTTTGTGAGAGATTTTGCATGATCAATTGTTAATTGTTGTGAGTAAAATTAATCTATCACCGGGTTCAATTTACACATGGTATCAGAGCCATTGTAGATCGATTTCTCTCCTTCAAAATTGTTTTGCAGGTTCAACATCAGTGACTGGGAGCCTTCTACTGACAGCCGAGACAATTTCTAAGCTATGGATCAATCTCAGAATATCATCTTGACTCCCTTCAACTTCTTTGAATGGAAAGCAGAGATGGATATACCGTTGAGAGTGAAAGGCCTCTACAGGGTGACTATGGCAATAGAAGCAGAGCCCAATGTAGCTGCAGAGAAGATAAAATGGCACAGCAGGAGGGATGAGGCCTATGGTCTCCTGTGTCTGAGTATTTCCAGAGACCTCCTTTTCCATCTTGATGGATTGACATCACCGAATGAAGTATTGGAGAAGCTTACTGATCTTTTTGGAAAGACAGATGAGATGAGGGGACATCAAATTGAAAATGAGCTGATTTCCCTGAGTCCCAATAGCTTTGAATCACTGCAACTCTATTTCTTCAAGTTCAAAGCACTTGTTTTGCAGCTAAAACAATGTGGGATCAAAAAGAAGGATGATCATCTGGTATTGGCCATTATCTCGAAGCTTGGCCCTGAATATTCAGTGTTTTTTTCAACCTTCTATGCCATAAAACTGACAGCTCGAACCTGGAAGATGCCTAGCATTGCAGATTTCATGGAATCTCTCACACAAGAACAAGACAAGATGGTGATGATGGGCACCATCAAACCATCCAAAGATCAAGCTCTGATTGCCGGAGATTCGAAGGTGGATTCAAAAATAAAAAATAAAGCTAAAAATCCACCTGAGCAAAAGAGAGACAAGAAACAGTCTCCAGAGGAGCCACAAGGTTCCAAGAAGAACTACCAGAAGAAGAAAAACAAAGGAGAAATGAGCAAGTGTGCATACTGCAATAAGGGCAATCACACTGAAAGCTCTTGTATGGAGAAGCAAATAGACATGCTGACCCAACTCCTGGAGAAGAATGGCATCTCCCTTCCAGACAGCTCAAAGAAGAGAGAAGGAGGATCAAGTTCAGATGACAGAGAGAGAGTTCATGCATTGGTTGCTGGCACATCAAGCTCACCCAGTTTTATCATTGATTCTGGAGATTCAAGACACATGGTTTCGACCAAGGAGGCATTCTTCTCCCTTGACATGTCGAAAGGACCACCTATAGTACTGGGAGATGACTCTCTCACTGAAATTTTGGGAAAAGGGATGATTTATCTTGATCATGGTCAGTTCAACAATGTGTTGTATGTGCCTGGTCTTGCCTCCAACCTCTTATCAGTGTAACAGATGAGTCACACTGGGTCTCCTAAGAAGGTCATATTCTCCCCTAATGAAGTTGATATCACAGAGATCTCAAGTGGTGAATTCATTGTAAAAGGAGTTGCGAATCATGCTAAGAAGGTATACATGTTCTCACACTTCCTACCCTACTCAAACCCCTCCGCTCTTTTGATTCATGCTAATGAAGCAAGCAATCTTTGGCATGAAAGATTTGGCCACCTAAATTACAAATATATTTCTGATCTTAGTGAAAAAGAGATGGTCATAGGGTTTCCCAAGATAAAATTTTCCAAAGGACTTTGCCAAGGTTGTATCCTAGGAAAACACCCAGAGCACAAATTTGAGAGAGCTAGTCATGAGAGAACCTCTGCACCCCTCGAGCTGATCCACAGTGATGT
>LPNX010245535.1:351164-377308 GCA_001517045.1 Pseudotsuga menziesii
ATTCAAGATATTAATGAAGCAACCTATTATGTTACAGGGTTGGCTATTGTACACTGATTCAATACAGTTTAGTGTTCAGCTCCAATTTCAGTCTCTTTTGTGAGTGATTTTGCATGAACAATTGTTAATTGTTGTGAGTAAAATTAATCTATCACTGGGTTCAATTTCCACAGAGGTCTAGTACCATTGGAAGAACTGTTTGATCATAACGGCATCCCTTTCAAGCCTTCCAAAAGGGATCTAGATCCTTCTATCCAAGAGCAAAACATAGGCAAACAAAGCCATCCAAAAATGATAAATCTATCCACTAGGCTAACTGCTGGTAAGTCTGAATTTTGCATCTTGATAAAAAGAGTTTGCTGATGTCTTTGCATGGGAGTATAGTGAACTAAAAACATATGACACCAACATCATCCAGCATAGGATTCCTTTGGAGAAGGACACCATTCCTTTCAAATAGAAGTTGAGACCCATTAGACCTCTCCTATTACTAGTGATTGAAAAAGAGATCCACAAGCTCCTCAAAGCCAAGATCGTAATTCCCCTCAGGTATTCCAAGTGGATTTCAAACCTAGTAGTGGTAAGAAAGAAAAAATGGAGAAATTAGGTTGTGTGTGGATTTTAGAAACCTGAACAAGTGTTCCAAGAAAGACAACTATCCACTGCCCAAGATGGATGTCACATACCCCAATTTTGTAAAATAATGTTAATTGTTTTAATTATATTCCTGAGACATTATGTTAAATTAATGCTAAGTAGGAACTGATGACTCAACAGAGTCAACAGAAGTGGAATGTAATTCATAATATTTTATTATTAAAAAATAAATTGTGGAGACAACAGCATGGGAGAGCTATTAAAAAGAGGTTACTGGTCAAACTGGTGGATGGAACTAGGTGGAAGGAAAAAGACAAGTGGCGGCATCCTAAAACACTTCCTAAGTTGCAAGTGGCAACTTCCCTATATTTGGGGTCATGATTCCCCAAGAAAGAGGAATCAGAGCAGGTGGCTCATTAAATGACAACTAACCCAAAAAGACCTAGGCAATATTTTAAAAGTACTCAATGAAGAGAGCTGAGGCTGCTCAGATATTTTCCAGAGAGAATTCATTCAGGTGAATGATATTCAGGAAATTCATTGAGGAAAGAGGGAAAAACAGTAAGGAAGTTGTTCTGAGAGGATTGCTGTAGTAACTTGGTTTATTACAGCTTGATAGCTGGGAGAACTTACTGATAAGTTCTGGATTAATACTGAGTTGAGGACTGGTATTTGACAATTGCTGCACCTAGTTCCAGCCAGGGAGACCAGAGCAAGCTCGGGGGTCCTGAGGAGTCACTGTTTGAGCGCTCTCCAGGAGTTGGTAGGGAGGAACGGCCTCGCATTGCTGTTGTTGTCCAAGGCTGAAGCAGGTTCTGTCACTTAACTGTCTATGTTTTAATAAACTGTAAATGGTAGAATGTTATGATATGAATGTTTTACTGGTTCAGTACTCCATAGGGATACTTAATCCTGCTATCATGAAGGAAAAGTAGCTATCATATTTACTAGTAAAATTCAACTTTCTATCAGTAAGATATTAAAGGTTAAAACTTTACCTTTAGAAGCCTGGTAAGTCTGGCTAGCATGCATATACTTTTACTGAATGAATTTGTACAGCAGATCGTTATTTAATACTGTAGAGATTTGTTAGCAGCGACCCGAACATTACCTGTATATCTGTAAGAGAAGGAAAAACTGCTGCATTAGCTCGGAAGCTAAATAAGCCCAGTCTGTCATGACAATCCCCCTTGTAGTCGCAAACAGAAAACAAATCAGTGATTGAAATGAAACTTTTCTTTAAGGTTAAGTATAATCAAAAGATCATTCAGTTATAATTCTAATAACATAAACTAATCAGTTCAGTTAATGACTGCAGTTAATAAGAA
The DNA here is from genome assembly GCA_001517045.1 of Pseudotsuga menziesii. NCBI lineage: Eukaryota > Viridiplantae > Streptophyta > Pinopsida > Pinales > Pinaceae > Pseudotsuga > Pseudotsuga menziesii. The sequence continues at coordinate 353,090 of LPNX010245535.1, forward strand.
TATATACTATTAAAAAAAATTTAAATTTTTTGGAAAATTTGGAGTTATGACATATGGTATCAGAGCATGGTTCAAATACTAGGCCTCATTGTGGCCCAAGTATTTTCCCACAGAACAACAAAAATAATGTACTATCCTGTATTTTGTTTTATGTAAAGAACAAAAAAATTCTTTTTTCTGAATCTAACAGGAAGGTATGGAGAACTTAGGAGAATATGCTCAGGAGGAGTCTCCAAACACCGAGACAAGACAAATGTCCAGAGAGCCCGTGTTAGAAGAGATAACTGCTCACTCTTCAGAGCTGATACAGACTATAAAGGATTTGAAGACTGAAATGGAATCATTCAAGAAGGATAACGAGAGGATATTAAAGACTCAGGAGGAGTTAAACCAAATCTTGATAGAAAAATTCCAGACAGAAGGGAGGAGTAACAGATCCGAATCTGAGGAAGCTAGCCATCAGAAAGGATCTAAAAAGATGAAACTGACTAAAGCTGAAAGCAGTTCATCATCTGAAAGACTTAGGGAACAACAAAGCTATTACACTACTAGTGACAGTAGTGAGGCTGAGTTGTATAATAGAAAGAAAAAGTACAGGCCATATGAAGAGATTTTCGGGGAGTTCAAAAAAATAAAGCCCCCAACTTTCAACAGAGAAACAAAAAAATGGGAAGAAGCAGAGTCCTGGTTATCCGGGATGAGAAATTATTTTCATATATATAACTATTCAAATCAGCTGAAGGCAAGAATGGCCATCTATAATCTCTCTGGAAAGGCGGATATATGGTGGCAAGATCTGAAAAGAGTCAAGGGGATCAAAGAAAAAGAAGTCAATTGGAGTACCTTTAAAAGGTACTTCAAGAAGAAATTTCTATCCGAACAATACTATGAAGAGAGAGCTAAAGAATTTTACGAGTTAAAGTTAGGATCCATGACTATGAAGGACTTAAATAGTAAATTTTTAAGTTTGTTGAGGTATGTACCTTATTTAGTTGATGAGAAACCTAAAGTACAGTAGTTTCTCAGCTGTCTTCCATATCATATCAAGGACAGAATCGAGTATGATAACCCGAAGACTTTGGAAGAAGCCATGAGGAAGGCAAATTTCTGTTTTGAACAGAACAAAAAGAAAGAGGGTATAGCCAACTGGAAGGCTAAAAAGAACAGTAATCATCCTGAGTTCAAGAAAAATGAGTTTGCACCCCAGAAGAATTTCAGAAATAATAAGAACAGAAATCACTCAAATGGCAAGAACTTCCAGGGAAACAGAAATGGTGCTTCTAATAATTCCAATAATTCCAATAACTTCAAGGGCAAGGAAGCTTCAAACAATCATGGAAATTTCACTAAGAATTTCGAATGAAAGGAACTTGTTAAGTGTTGGGAGTGCAATGGCCCGCACTATGCTTCGGTTTGCCCAAATTGGAAGAAGCCAAACAACAATATTCACACTGTGCAGGATGAAATGACCGTTGAATATTTTGCAAGGACTATGCCTAGAATAAATGCAGCATTGGAGAACCACCAAGCTGATTATCAGACTTTCATGGTGGAAGTGGAAGGTATGATTAATCAAACCCCAATAACTATTTTAATAGATCCAGGGGCTAGTCTTAGTTACATTTCACCTTAGATAGTGGAAAGGTGTAAATTAACTGTTGAAAAGTTTGATAGTTCATGGTTGGTTCAATTAGCCATTGGGGCAAAAAGGAAAGTAATCTGTTATGTTAAGGAATGTGCTTTAGACATGAATGATTTTAAAACTATTGTTAAGCTAAATTTTTTGCCACTTGGCTCGTATGACTTACTTATTGGTATGGATTGGTTAGAACAACATGAGGTAGTCTTAAACTGTTTTGATAAAACTTTTACGTGCGTAAATAATAATGAACAGTTAGTAACAATTAAGGGTATTCCTAGGAAAACGGTAATCAGGCAGATTTCTGCCTTACAATTTAAAAGAGCAGTCAGGAAAGGGTGCAAAGCCTATGCTGTAACTATTGCAGATGAGGCAAGTAAATCTGAAAAAGATAAAATAAAAATAGAGGATATTCCTGTGTTAAACGAATTTAATGATGTCTTTCCGGAGGAAATTCCAGGATTACCTCCCAGGAGGGAACTGGATTTCACTATTGAGCTGGTACCAGGTGCTGTACCTAGCTCGAAAGCTCCGTATCGTATGAATATTTTAGAACTTAATGAACTAAAATCGCAGTTAAAGGAGTTAATAGATAAGAAGTACGTTCGACCCAGTGTGTCCCCTTGGGGAGCACCAGTAATCTTTGTTAAAAAGAAAGACAGAACCATGCGACTATGCATAGATTACCGTCAACTAAATAAAATGACAATTAAAAATAGATATCCGTTGCCCCGCATAGATGATCTGTTTGATCAGCTACGTGGAGCTACGGTGTTCTCCAAGATAGACCTGAGATCAGGATATCATCAGGTAAGAATTAAAGATGAGGACATTTTCAAGACAGCCTTTAGAACAAGGTATGGACATTATGAATTTGTCGTAATGCCATTTGGGCTTACCAACGCCCCAGCTGTCTTTATGTGCCTGATGAATAATATAATACATAATTACTTAGATAAATTTGTTGTCGTATTTATCGATGACATTTTAATTTATTCTAAAAATGAAGCGGAACATAAGGAACACTTACAGATAGTTTTACAAGAGCTGCAAGAGCAACAACTTTTTGCAAAGTTCAGCAAGTGTGATTTCTTTAAGGATGAAATCCAGTACTTAGGTCACGTAGTGACTAAGGAAGGGATTTCAGTTGATCCTGAAAAGATTCAAGCAATCGAAGATTGGCCAGTTCCAAAGGACGTAACAGATGTTAGGTCATTCATGGGAATTACCAGTTACAACCGAAGATTCATTGAAGGCTTTTCGAAAATTGCTAACCCAATCACTTCCTTGCAAAAGAAAGGCAAGAAATTCGATTGGAATTTAAAATGTGAAGAAAGTTTTAAGAAATTAAAAACTTTATTAACAACTGCGCCTATTCTAAGAATAGCATATCCTAATAAGGATTTCGTGGTATGCACTGATGCTTGTAATGATGGTTTAGGCGATGTGCTGACTCAAGATGGGCATGTCATTGCCTATGAGTCCAGGAAATTAAAAATCCACGAAAAGAATTATGCAACTTATGACTTAGAGATTGCTGCTGTTATACATGCTTTAAAAATGTGGCGACACCACTTAATAGGCAGAAAGTTTATTTTAATGACTAATAATAAAGGTCTGAAATACCTTTTAGATCAGCCCAACTTAAATGCAAGACAAGCAAGGTGGTTAGCCTTTTTAAGTGAATACGACTTTGAAATACAACACATAAAAGGAAAAGAAAATAAGGTGGTTGATGCTTTAAGCAGAAACGAAAAACTGAATTTTACAACAACGATCAGTACTTATGCCTCTGATTTAAATGAACAGCTGACAGAAGGGATAAAATAGGATGAAATTTATAAAAAAATTACAAGTTACAGCTAAAGAAGAACCTACAGAAAGTCTAATAAAAGGTTATAACCTAAATAGGGATGGATTTTTATTGTTTAAGGACAGACTATATGTGCCTAATGTGCCTAAGGTTAAATTGTTGATTCTGGATGAAGTTCATAAAACACCTTACTCAGGACATCCAGGCTACCAGAAGACTGTCACCATGTTAAGAAAAGAATATTTATGGTCTAATATGAAATTTGAAGTAGCTGAATACATAGCTAGATGTTTGGATTGTCAACAAGTGAAAACTGAACACCAACATCCAGCTGGTTTACTGCAACCATTGCCTATTCCTAGTTGGAAATGGGAAATAATCAGCTTGGATTTCATTACTGGATTGCCCAGAAATCAGAATCAGAATGATTCAATTATGGTGGTGGTGGACAAGTTAAGTAAAGCAGCACACTTTATTCCTGTCAAGACTACTTACAAGGCTATCAATATAGCCGATATATTTTTAAAGCAAATTTTTAGGTTACATGGAGTACCTAAAGTTATTATTTCAAACAAAGATCCTAAATTCACAGGGAATTTATGGAAATCCTTGTTTAGGGGATTGAACACAACACTAAATTTCAGCACCTCTTTTCACCCTCAGACAGACGGACAGACAGAGAGAGTGAATCAAGTGCTGGAAGATCTATTAAGAATGTATGTTAAGGATCAGCCAGGTAAGTGGGAGGATTACTTGCATTTAGCAGAATTTGCATACAATAATAACTATCAATCATTAGTTAAGTTCAGCCCATTTGAAATTTTGTATGGGCATAAATGCAACACTCCTATCTCCTGGAATAATCCAGTAGATAGACTAGTGTTAGGACCTGAATTATTGAAGGAAATGGAATAGATTGTAAAACAAGTGCAAGAAAATTTGAAAGTAGCTCTGGATCGACAAAAGAGCCAAGCATATTTGAAAAGAACTCCCAAAGAGTTCCAGGTGGGTGAGCACGTGTTTATAAAGGTAAGACCAAAGAAAAGCTCCCTAAGACTGGGGAGTTGTGCAAAACTAGCACCACGTTATTGTGGTCCATTTGAAATTTTATCCAGAATTGGTCAAGTTGCATATCAGTTAGCTTTACCACCTAACTTAAAAGTGCATAATGTTTTTCATATTTCTGTTCTAAAAAAGTACGTTCATGATGCTACTCATGTGATTGATTGGAATGTTGTACAGGTGGAACCAGAAGGAGAAGTTCTGCTGGAACCGGACTGTATCCTCGGGAGGAGGGAAATTACTCCACGGAACCGCACAATTGGACAACTGAAGGTGCAATGGAAGCACCTTAGTCCTGAAGAAGCTACCTGGGAACTGTAAAGTAAGATGCGGGAATCATACCCGAATCTGTTCTAGGAGGTTTCCGAGGATGAAGAATAAGTAACATCGAGGACGATGTTACATTTTAAGGGGGTGTGTATGTCACATACCCCAATTTTGTAAAATAATGTTAATTGTTTTTATTATATTCCTAAGACATTATGTTAAATTAATGCTAAGTAGGAACTGATGACTCAACAGAGTCAACAGAAGTGGAATGTAATTCATAATATTTTATTATTAATAAATAAATTGTGGAGACAATAGCATGGGAGAGCTGTTAAAAAGAGGTTACTGGTCAAACTGGTGGATGGAACTAGGTGGAGGGAAAAAGACAAGTGGCAGCATCCTCAAACACTTCCTAAGTTGCAGGTGGCAACTTCCCTATATTTGGGGTCATGATTCCCCAAGAAAGAGGAATCAGAGTAGGTGGCTCATTAAATGACAACTAACCCAAAAGACCTAGGCAATCTTTTAAAAGTACTCAATGAAGAGAGCTAAGGCTGCTCAGATATTTTCCAGAGAGAATTCATTCAGGTGAATGATATTCAGGAAATTCATTGAGGAAAGAGGGAAAACAGTAAGGAAGTTGTTCTGAGAGGATTGCTGCAGTAACTTGGTTTATTACAGCTTGATAGCTAGGAGAACTTACTGATAAGTTCTGGATTAATACTGAGTTGAGGACTGGTATCTGACAATTGCTGCACCTAGTTCCAGCCAGGGAGACCAGAGCAAGCTCAGGGGTCCTGAGGAGTCACTGTTTGAGTGCTCTCTAGGAGTTGGTAGGGAGGAACGGCCTCCCATTGCTGTTGTTGTCCAAGGCTGAAGCAGGTTTTGTCACTTAACTGTCTATGTTTTAATAAACTGTAAATGGTAGAATGTTATGATATGAATGTTTTACTGGTTCAGTACTCCATAGGGATACTTAATCTTGCTATCATGAAGGAAAAGTAGCTATCATATTTACTAGTAAAATTCAACTTTCTATCAGTAAGATATTAAAGGTTAAAACTTTACCTTTAGAAGCCTGGTAAGTCTGGCTAGCATGCATATACTTTTACTGAATGAATTTGTACAGCAAATCCTTATTTAATACTGTAGAGATTTGTTAGCAGTGACCCGAACATTACCTGTATATCTGTAAGAGAAGGAAAAACTGCTGCATTAGCTCGGAAGCTAAGTAATCCCAGTCTGTCATGACAATCCCCCTTGTAGTCGCAAACAGAAAACAAATCAGTGACTGAAATGAAACTTTTCTTTAAGGTTAAGTATAATCAAAATATCATTCAGTTATAATTCTAATAACATAAACTAATCAGTTCATTTAATGATTGTAGTTAATAAGAATATATAGTATTAAAAAAAAATTAAATTTTTTGGAAAATTTGGAGTTATGACAATGGAACACCTGCTGCAGAAAGTCTCGGGGGCTAGGGTTATGTCCTTCCTTGATGGCTTTTCTGGATACAACCAAGTTGCTATGCACCTAGATGACCAAGAGAAGACTGCCTTTACCACCCCCTGGGGAACCTTCATGTATGCTAAAATGCCATTTGGGCTAATGAATGTTGGGGCTACTTTTCAGAGAGCTATGGACCTAGATTTTGTAGGGCTAAAAGATAAGTTTGTGCTGATATATTTGGATGACCTAACAGTTTACTCTTAGAGCTATCATGTCCACTTACACCATCTAAGGAAGGTATTTCTGAAGTGCAGAAGGTATGGAATATCACTGAACCCTAAGAAGTCCCAGTTTGCACTCACCGAAGGAAAGCTCCTAGGCCACATAGTCTCAGTTGGAGGTGTAAAGATTGATCTAGTGAGGGTGGAAGCAATCCAAAAGCTATCAATACCAAGGTCAAAAAGAGACATTCAGTCCTTTTTAGGCAAGATAAACTTTGTCAAAAGGTCCATTCCAAATTTCTCCGAGCTAGTAAAGCATATAACCGTCATGATAAAAAAGGATGCAGAAATAAAATGGATTGACCAGGTAAGAAACTCTTTTGAAGACATTACGAAATCCATCACGGAGGCCCCAACCCTAATTAGTCCTGACTACACCAAGGTTTTTTACATTTTCTCTTTTGCATCTTATGACACAGTGGCAACTGTACTATTACAAAAGAATGATGAAGGTCTTGATCATCCAATTGCATTTTTCAGCAGAACCTTGAGAGATGTTGAGCGAAAGTATGACCCAATTGAGAAGCAGGCTTATGCTCTCGTAAAATATTTGAAGACTTTCAGAATCTACATTCTCCATGAAAAGGTCATTGCATATGTCCCTTCAGCTGTTGTGAAGGATGTTTTGACTCAGCCTGACATTGATGGTAAGAGAGCTAAGTGGATTGTCAAACTCATTGAGTTTGATATAGAGGTGAAACCCACCAAGCTAGTAAAGGGGCTAGGTTTGGCCAAACTCATGGCCAAAGAAAACTGTGAACCGATGGGATAAATTTCACATGTGTCAAATCAACAAAGGTGCAGATGGTGATAGCAGCAGAAACAAAAGTAAATCAAGATCAGAGTGACATTCCATCAGTAGCTGAAAACATAGCTTCATGTGAGTGGTACTCGGGTATCATTCAATTTTGCAAAAATTAGAAGTATTTCCTGATCCCACTCCTAACTAGGCACAAGCTCTTAAGTTGAAATCTATTAAGTTTTGCATAATTGAAAAAATACTGTATTGGAGAGATCAGTCTGGAGTTTTGCTAAGGTGTCTAGATAAAGAGGAAGCAGAGCATGTCATGCATCACTTTCATTCCAGCACATGTGGAGGCCACCACTATTGGAAAACCACAGCCCACAAGATCTTAAGAGCAGGATAATATTGGCCAGTCCTCTTTGCTGATGTATGCACTTTTGTAAGGGCCTGTGACCAATGCCAAAGACTTATAGGGAAGTAGCAGCTCAAATCCTTGCCCCTTAGGCCTATTACAGTGAATGGGACTTTCCAGCAATGGGGTCTGGATTTCATAGGTGAAATAAATCCATCTTCCAGTGGACATCATAAATGGATCTTAGTAGCCACTGACTACTTTACAAAATAGATAGAAGTAGTACCTACTAGGAATGCCACTCATCAAGTCATAATGAGATTTTTATATGAGAATATCTTTAGCAGGTTTGGCTGCCCAATAAGGTTAGTAACTGATAATGCACCAGCTTTTAAGGTTGGGGCATTAGTTAAAATGTGTGAATCAATGGGTATTCAATTGGTGCACTCCACATCCTATTATCCCCAAGGAAATGTCCTGGCTGAGTCATCCAACAATAGCTTAGTCAGAATCATCAGGAAATTGCTGGAGACAAATTAGAAAAGATGGGATTCAAAGCTTAAGTTTGCTTTATGGGCTGATAGGGTAACAGACAAAATATCCATCAGGACTTCTCCATTCAAGCTAGTTTATGGCGTTGAGGCCATCTTTCCTATCCAACTCATCCTTCGAGTGGAAAAGTTATTTCAGGAAGAGGAGGATGAACCAAATGATATGGTGAGAAGGATGATGGATTTGGTAGAGTTACATCAAATAAGGGAGCAAGTTGTAGGAAAATCAGAAGCTCATCAACAGAGGATAAAGGGCATGTTTGACAAAAGAGAAAAAGCAGACAACTTCTAGGTTGAAGATTAGGTCCTAAAGTGGGATGTTGTCAGACATGACAAGGGAAAACACGGAAAATTTGACTCTCTGTGGATTGGCCCTTTTGTTATAGACCAGGTATATGAGAATAACACCTTCAAATTGCATAATATGGAAGGTGAAGAGGTATTTGGTCGCTGAGTGAATGAGCGGTTCTTGAAACTCTATTTTAGTTGAGGCTCTGAGGCCTTATTATTGTAAATTAGTAGATAGTAGTTTGTTTTGCTTTTAGAATAAACTCCATGCCCAATGGAACACTAGAAGATATCATCAATTATTCTTTTTCAAGAAAGGCATTTGGGTCTGGGGTTCTTGGTACCTCACTGGGAGGTTCCCATCCCCAAGTAGGAGCCAGATGTTATCTCCCAAAATAATTTATTTTGATAGTATGAAGAATTTAACTCATGCAATGAAGGATATGGATATCACTGACAAGTTTGAAAGCCTCTGTTTTTTATGTGGGTAAAAATTTCACAAGTTGTAGCTTTCGGTGGCTTAGGCGAGGATCAGAACATCTCATTATCCACCGAAAAGGGTTGTATTCGGCATATTAAGAAGGAGTGCAACATATACACTGACCACCAATAAAACATTTTTGATAGCAGGTCGGAGGTTTAATCCTCTATGACACCAGCGTTTCGGAGGTTTAGTCCGTTATACTGCCGACACTACAAAAAAATTGTGGTTTAAAGCGCCGACACGTTCAATCTTGGGGTTCTAATCATCAACAATTAGTGGTTTAAAGCTCTGATGGATTAGTGGCTAGAGCTTCCGATTTTCAACAGATTAGTGGTTAGTCTTTCCGATCGTTGATGCTTAGAAGTTAGTGGTTTGAAACACCGACACTGTGGCAGCATTCAGGTTTAAAGCTCCGATCCTTAGTGGCTAGAGCTTCTGATCGCTTATCGTGATGTTAGTGGTTTGAAAGATTGACACTGCAGTAGCATTCAGGTTTAAAGCCCTGATGGGTTAGTGGCTAGAGCCTCCGATCACCGATCGCAACGTTAGTGGTTTGAAACACCGACACTACTGCAGCATTTAGATGTAAAGCTCTGATCCTTAGTGGCCAGAGCTTCCGATCGCCAATTGTGACATCAATGGTTTGAAACACCGACACTGCGGTAGCATTCAGTCTTGAGGTTCTGATGTTTTAGTAGTTTGGAGTTTCGATCACCGACGAGTTAGTGGTTAAAGCTTCCGATCGCCGATGCTTAACCGTCGAGTCGATAGTGGTATAAATCACTGACACTATGGTCACATTCAAGTTTGAGGTTCCAATCGTTCAAGTTAGAATTTCTGATCATCGATCACAGAGACAGGGTAGAAAATTCTGGCAGATTAAGCAAGAAAAATCACGTCAGTTAACTGTCGAAGCGCTGGCTTTTGGGGGCAAATTTATAGTGAACCAGCAACAGTGATCACTAGAAACTACTTTAGTTATTTAATGTTCACTCAGTGAACTAGATCTTCATCGTAGTTAGACAAATAGTTAGGTAGGGTTTGAAACCCTAATTTGACAAAACTACCACTTTTGAGTATTTTTGTGAAAACAGATCGAAGTTTCGGGATCTGTACTTTTTATAGAAGGCTATAAAGCCTAAGATCGATTTTATAATAAAGGTTCAACTTCAGATATTTATAAGCCTATAATGCTTTCACGCTTCTCATTTTAGTTGTTCATGATATAAGCTCTTTTGTTGTGATCTGTTCAGCCATCATCTCTTTCTTTGCTATATTTATGCATGAATGTGTATTTAGGTCATTTTCAGATTGATTAAAAAGCTGATAGCTGTCATCCTATTGGTTTGTTAGTGCGATTTGATTTATAAATACCATCCTCATCAAGATTTAGCCTTTTAAATGCATGTGTTTTGTATGTAAGTTTGCTAGCCTGGTGAGTTCTCCATCCCTGCACCTTATCGTCGAACTTCTGAGCAATTGTAACTAAACGCCTTGTAAATGAGTGAGTTTTATGCATGCCTTGAGAGTGGAAAGGTTATATAGATCAACTAACTTGATCTGTATCAGAAAAACCCAAAAAACATTGTAATTTACCAGGCATCCTTGAGCTACAACCTAGAGGAGTTTCCTGGAGTGATCATTAGAGAGAATTTGAGGTAAAAAATGGGCTTCCTAAGAGATGTACTACAAAAATATAAGATATATTAAAATATTATGAGTTAGGGGTTTTATGGGGTAGGTATATATGACAACTCATCTCCTACACTACTTTTTATGCACAATATAAATAACCATGGTTGAGTTACTTCTCTAAATTAACTATAAATAAAATTAATAAAATAACTCTACAATGATATGACTAAGATTCATTGTAAATTCCCAAAAAATTATTGTCCTTTAGCATTTATTTGTATTGAACTTGTAAATAAAATTAAACAAAAATGAATTTCATTTATATGCATAACTAACATATTTTTTTCATATAAATATCATTCATGAATTTAATTTCTTTTAAAAGTACAACATTTAATATATATATTAGTTTGAAATTATGATACTAAATACAATTGAGTGAATATATAATTTAAAATTAAAAAACATGAAAATGACAATATATTATTTTATAAAAATATGTGAAAGTACATTTTTATGAATTATGAGTACTTTACTTGAAAATGACAATAATATTATTTTATGAGAAAGTGAATTGTAAGTACTTTACTTGAAAATAACAATAATATTATTTTATGAGAAAGTGTGAAATGACTTTTATTGTGAGTACTTCACTTTATGACTTAAAAGTACTTGTACCACTACCTTGGTTAACTATGGGTTTTCATCCACCATAGAAAATGTGACAAATAAGTATTCTTAACTCATGCAATGCCACCTCAACCATGGGGGATGATGTCATCTACTAGAATGTAATTGGTTGATTTTTATAGTACATTTTGGTCCTTTTGAGGCCCATTTTTTACCTCAAACTCTCTCTAATGAACAGAAGGAGATTGGTGCATTCTACAACGTGCTCCATGAGATTCTTATTCAAAAATATATGCAGGTTCCATACATATAACAATAATTACAAACTAGTTTTTGGTTTCTCCATTGAAGTTTTAGTTTGATCTAGTGTACATTAGGTGGTATTCATATGTTTTAAGGGATAATTCTACTCTTTATTTTGTTGTCATTCCGAAAGGGGTTGTGTAATACCCCGGTTTTTACCCCATTTGCATTAGATGAATATGATGTAAATATTGTAATTAATCATGGTGTGGAACTAAAGGAAAAATCCCCACCATTGACTTATCGTTTTATGTTTCGACGATTAAAATCGATGCCGATGGTATTTTGTGCTATTTGGCACATTATAATTTTGGACATCATGTAAATATGCAATGTAATTAAATACCCACAACAATCTATGTCAAGCAACATTAAAAGAGATGCGGGCATGATTTCCTAAGGATAGGGGGCGGAGAATATTCAAACCTTTGGGCTAATGGGGAAAATCCAAAAGTCAAAGGGAGAACCCATCAAACTGTCAACTACCCATTTTGTCTTTTGTTCCCAATCATTTAATTCTGCTAGAAATTGGTTGGGTTAGTTATTCCATGAGAATGGGTGTAATGCCCCGGTTTTGACCCCGTTACATTAAATGTACATGATGTATATATTGTAATGATCATGGTGCGGAGCTAAAGGCCAAAGCCCTGCCATTGATCGACTATGCTGTGTTTTGGGATTTAAATTTGTCACCGATGGTATATCGGGGCATCCGACATATATTATGTTGGCCGTCATGTAAATATGCATCATAAATTAATTAATGGACACAACCAGCTACGGTCGCGGCAACTAAAAACGAATGGGGCATGATTTTCTAAGGATAAGGGGAGTGAAATATTTAACCTATGGACCAATGGGGAAAAGCCAAATGTCTATGAGAGAACCCATCAAACTGTCAACTACCTTTCTTGTCTTTTTCCCCAATCATTTATTTCTGCCAGAATGTGGTTGAGTTAGTTATTGCATGAAAGGGGAAGAGTATGGGCAACCAAAATTCGAATTGGGCAGAGACCCATTTTTGGGAAAACGTGTTCTGAATTCCTTGGCAAGAAAAATGCCCAAAAACGCAGGCCATTCTGTCATGCATTCACGTTTTTCAGTTTTCCTCACGTTTTGGCAGCAGCTGAAGTTTTCCTGTGTGTTTGGATCCCACGTTTTGGCTGTTGGCTTCATTTTTCCCATGGATTGGAGGTCGTTTTTGTAATGCCAGGGCATGGGTTGTCTTCCTCACGTTTTTTGGAGCTGCTGGTGCATTTTTCCATTCACGTTTTTGTGATTTCATGTGTTTTTACCATGGCTGGGAAGAGCCATTCACGTTTTGGCTGTCTCACTGTCTATTGGTCTCACGCACTGGCTATTTGGGACGTTTTTCCCCTGCTATGAGTTGTGTTCACTGATAAGCTTCAAGAATGTGTGATTTCCCCATGTTGTGAGTCGTTTTTGTTGTTTCATTGGGGCTGTGTAATTCGTTTTCCTATTTAAGCTGTGATAGCTAAATTGGTTTCCTGAGTGCAATGGTTGGTCTTTGGACTGTGTGAGGAATGAGGATTTTGGCTGGGTTGCTTGATAAACCTGGTGTTAGAAACCACACAGACAGAACTAGAGGGATGGCCTTCTTCTCCATCACCCCTGAATAGCACTGGAAGGGAATGCAGGGCCTGAGGGACTGTGTAGCAGAGAAGGGACTGATTCCTTGTGTTGGGTGTGGATGGGTGTCTTAGAGGTCAGGCTAGTTTTGGTGTGGGTGTTCTTGGCTCTGTAATGAGCTCACCAGCTTAGCAATTGCCTTCTTCAGCTCCTTAATGGCCTGATAAACCCAACTCTGTTGGCTTGGCTGTGTGTTTTGGACATCCTTGGCTATGTGTCAGCCTGCTAGTTCCCTTATTCCTTGGAGAATCATGCCCAGCTCGGGGGTGGCAGCGTTGCTGAGAAATTGATGAGCACGCTGGCCTATGGTTGGGTGGAACGTTGCAGCGACGTAGCTGGTTGCGGAGCAAAGCTTTCATAAGATAAGTAATCTTGGGAATTTTACCTCTGCAATTCTAATTTACTGTCAATTAAAATGGAATGAACATGTTGAATGAATGCTGGTTTGAATGCATATGGATTTTCGCTGTGCAAAAATAAATGTTCAATGTGCATGATGTTTCCACTGTGTATGTTAATTGTATGCTTGTAGGAACGCAATTGATTCCGTTGTGAATGATGATTAAAACGCACTGTGCATGACAAATATTCCTGTGTGCACATTTTAGATAAATGTTCAATTTGTATGGCTAAGCATTCTGTTTTAGGCAATTATTAAGCCTGTACATGTTCATGGGCGTTTGGCCCGGTCTGTTATAGCCATTAGATCGCGTCCTCTTTGCCGGTCGAAGGCATGGGGACGTGACAATGGGCAAGGTATGGGAGTCAGCAATTCGAATTTGGGAAAACACCCATTTTTGGGAAAACATTTTTTGACTTTTGGGGAAAGTTAACACCCAAAAAGGCATTCCCATTGGTTGGTTCACCCATGTCCTACATTTCCTCATGCGGGGGAATCTTCGAGAGCTCTTTTTCCTCCACGTTTTTGGTTTGTTGTGTTTTTTCATCACATTTGGGGCTCCTGGGCATTTTTCTCACCCATCATTCATCTATGTTGGGGCTCTCTCAAGTAGCTAGGAGCTTCTTGTGTGTGGCATCCACGTTTTTTTTAAGTATTGGGAGGGGGTTTCAACGAAAAGAGTTTGGGTCAATATCTCTCAAAATTAAGGGTATTCTTTAATATCCCACGATCGCACGTGCTATGTGAGAGGTTCACTAAGAGAATTCCCTGTGGTGTGTTTTCCCTCACATGGGAAGTCGTTTTCTTCATTTTCCCCATGCTGGGAAATCATTTTTAGAATGATTAGTAGTTGGGTTGCCTCCCCCATGGTTTTTTCTACATTTCCTCATTATTTTCCAAGATGGAAATCATTTGTTGGTAATTCCCAGTGAGTGGGAGAAGAGACCCACGATTTTTGGGTGTTGTTGAGTCAGTTTTTCCCATGTGAAGTCCATAAACATTTATGGAAATCAAATTTCTATTAGGGGGTTGTTTTTACCCATCTTGACAATTTGTTTTGTGGGCCAAACTCTTTTTCCTCAAACCCAAAAATTATATTGTGTGAGTCTGTTATAGTTCCCTTATTCCTCGTGGGAATCATGCCCAGCTCGGGGGTGGCAGTGCTACTGAGAGATTGATGAGCACACTGGCCTATGGTTGGGTGGAACGTTGTAGCAACGTAGCTCGTTGTGGGACAAGCTTCGTTCAAGATAAGTACTCTTGTGTATTTTATCTCTGCAATCGTATTTGTTTATGAAATAAAATGAATATGTTGAATGCTTTAATGGAATTTGTTTTGCTTCCACTGTATGTTAATGATTTATGCATCTGTGTATGTTTTTAATTTCAATGCATTTTTATATTACGTTCATGGGGCTTAGATTTCCTGGATTGATAGTAGTAATGTCATCTCCTCTCTTTGGTAGAGGGGTGGGGATGTGACAGTGTGGTATCATAGCTCATGTTTCAACTTTGGGCCTCAATGGGCCAATAAGATGGACAGTGATAGAGGCACGATAACCCTTTGTTGAGCACAAGCCAACAGAAAAATTTCATTTTTTTTCTAAGTGTTGGAGTGTTGACTGTGTCGGTCCAATTAGCTGAGTTGAGCTGACACATGTTTGCTGAGTTGGCTAAGTCGAGCCAAAGAATTTCGCAGTAATAGTGTCAGCTACAGTGGCTGAGTTGAGCCAATGAAGGGAAAGAAAGAAGAAAATTCAAAAACATTCTAAGCGTTTTGAAATTTTTCACATCAGCTCAATTGGTTGAGTTTCCATCGTCTTGAAATGCTGAGTTGAGCCAATGGCGTCAGCATGAAAATATGAGTTGATCCAACGAGAAGAAGAAGAGGAATAAATTTTGAAAATTTTCTAAGTGTTGAAAAATCGAGTAAACTTGGTATGTTTTGTCGATACGTCGGTTGGGTTTGGCAAGTTTTGCTAATACACATGGGGAGAACTTGGCGATTTGAGCCAATGATAAGAAAAGAGAAGGGAAGAAAATTTTAAATTTTTTTCTAAGTATGGACCGTGTTGGCAAAACTTGGGGAGTTTTGCTGATGTATGTCGGAACAGATCAATGAGTTTCGCCGATACGTATTGGGTGAACTTGATGAGTTTCGTCGATAGGTGTTGGATTGAAAGGTGAAGTCTCACTGATGGCAGAAAGAAGGAAGGAAAATTTTCAAAAAATTGTAAGTGTCAAAAATACCATATCGGCAAGAAAAGATGAGTTTTTCGATACATGTCAACTGAACTCAATAGTTTTTTTGATACGTCGGAAAAGTTTGATGATTTTGTCGATTGGAAGAAAAGGGAAAGTATGTCGATATGTTGGATGAACTCGGTGAGTTCTTCCGACATGTCAGAAGGAAACAACGAGTTTTTCCAATCAGAAGGAAATGATGAGTTTTTCCAACACGTCAGATGGAAAAGGTGATTCCAGCCGACAAGCCAAAAAATGTTGGTGAGTTCGCTGATCGAGTGGAAAAGTTGAGTTCGGCCGAAAGATATGTTTTAGCAGGTTTTTCAGCGGGATTTACAGGTGCTAGGAAGATGAAAAATGGAAATGAAGTTATGTGCCAGATTGCGCCACAACGGGGCAAGCCCCTTTGATCCCGGGCATCCCCCTCAGACAGTCATTGTTGCAGAAAGGAAACTATAGAAGGAAGGAGTGCTAATTAGCAGAATTTCTAAACGTAGCCAACTTGATGAAAGGAACATCAACGTTCATGCTTGCAAGAAGTAATTGGTAAGTAATTGTTTGAATTTATGAGATTGACTAACAAATGATGTTGCAAACACATTTTGCAGAGTCACAGTCTAGATTGAAGAGTTGATCTTGGTTCAACCAAGGAGTTCAAAGAAGATTAATGCCAAGAAAATTAACAGCATGGATGATGGACAAGATCCCTGCGGACACGGGAAATATAATATGGGGGGTAATCCAAGAGACCCACAAGAGGGCAGGAAGTCACTCCAATGCTAGATATGTTGAGGAACCCATTTGCACCAGATTTTTCCACATGGGGAAGGGTATGTAAGTCCAACTTACAATATCCAAGTTCATGGAACTGAAGCTATTGGGAAAATGGAATGAGAGAGTTCCCCAGATGTTGCAACTACCATAAGAAGCCTGAGGGAAGAGTTGGAGGATTGCAAAGAAGAAAATAAAAGGTCGGTCAAGGATTTCGTAGAGAAAAACCAGTTGACTACAACCATGCTACAGATTTTGACAAATCTCCAAAGGCAGCTAAACTCTGGGAATCACTTAATAGATATAGAAGGGAGTAGGAGAAATTCCCACAAGAAGAATGAGAAGAGTAACCGAAGGAAGAAAGGTTTTAAACCTTCTCACCTCTTGAAGCAATAAAGGCATTCATCACAAGATGTTATTGAGCCGGTTAGAGTGACGGGGGAAAAGCTAAAGGAACCACTCAAATGTTGGGTATGTGAAGGACCCCATCTACGTAGGTATTGTCCACTTGAGAATAGGAATCCGAGTCAAGTCCCTAGCACTCAAGAAGCTAAAACTATGGGTCAGGAAGTAGGGATCATTCCTAAAATTTGTGCAGTGTTAGAAGACCACCAAGAAGGTCATAAATCAACTGTAGTGGAAGTTGAGGGTGAGATTGTTGAACAAATTATTTCTGTTTTAATCGACCCTAGGTTGAGTCATAGCTATATCACTCCTAGACTTGTTGAGATGTGCACCTTGAAGAATTCAAAGCATAGAAGATCATCGTTAGTCCAGCTAGACACTGGAACTAAGAAGGATATCAGTGAGGCGGTAATGAATTATCCATTGGTCATGGATGGGTTAGTCACCGGTGCAGATCTGAATGTTTCACCACTTGGATACTATGATGTCCTCATTGGAATGGATTGGTTGGAAGCACATAGAGAAAAGATTGATTGTTACAACAAGACTTTTGAGTGCTTGGATAAAGAAGGAAACCTAAGGGTTGTGAAAGGATTTCCAAAAGTGATCTCTGGAAGGAAGTATTCAACAATGCAGCTGAATAATTTCTACGGGAAAGGTTGTAGAGTGTATGCAGCTCATGTTTTGGAGGCAGCAGAGTATGATACCCCTAGGTTGGAGGGATTTCATATGATACAAGAATTCAAGAATGTCCTTCCTGATGAAATTCCAAGGATTCCTCCAAAGAGTGACATTAATTTTACCTTTGAGCTTGAGCTTAGAGCAGCACCAGTGTCCCAGACATCCTGTAGGAAGAGCATACCAGAAATCCTAGAGCTGAAGATGTATCCGCAAGAGTTGTTGGAAAAGAGGTATATCAGAAAAAGTATGTCTCCTTGGGGAACATCGTTCCTGTTTGTGAAAAAGAAATATGGTACACTATGGGTGTGTATTGATTATAGGAAACTGAGCAAAGTCACTGTGACGGACAAATATCCTTTGCCTAGAATTGATGACATCTTTGATCAAATGAGAGAAGCAAAGGTGTTTTCCAATATTGACTTGGTGTCTAATTACCATCAAGTAAAGTTCAAGGATGAAGATGTTCATAAGAAAACCTTCAGAGCAAGGTGTGGATCTTATGATTTCGTAGTGGTACCATTTGGGTTCACAAATGCACCAGCTTCGTTTATACACCTCAGGAATAATATTTTCAGCATGTACTTAGGAAAGTTTGTTCTTGTTTTCCTTGATGACATTCTTACTTATTCAAAGGATGAGGAAGAACATGTGGAACAATTGAGGCTGATTTTGGAATTGCTTACGAAGCATCAGCTGTATGCAAAGTTGAGAAACTATGACTTCTATGAAGATGGAATTCGTTATTTGGGTCACATTATCTCAGATAAAGGAATATCTGTAGACGCTGAAAAGATTGAGGCCTTGATGAGGTGGCCTGCTACAAGAAATTTAACATATGTAAGATATTTTGTGGGACTTGCAGGGTATTGCTAGAGGTTCACTGAAGGGTATTTTGCAAGCAAAGTGGATTCTATGTATGGGATGAGGAAGCCTGCATGTGAGCTTGTAGTTCCATGAGGAAATGGCCCTTCCTGAATACTGCAGGTATAACGACCTGAGTAGAGCAGTCTGGTTGTACCCAGTGAAACCAAGGAAGGAAACTACCACGCTCTATGAGAAGGATCTCATGACTGAAATCTAACTTTTTAACAGAATAGATTTTGAACTTCAGATTTTAAATTTTGCTGATGATTGTTAATTAAATATTATTAACTATTTGGCTTATCTAAAATGGTGTCAAGATGACATGTTGTATGTGAATGTCCAGGTTTTGGGAAGCATGTGTAAGTCAGGGATGAGTACTCCCCACTTGCAAACTCCAAACAATATGAGGATGACCTCATGGTTGCAAAAATCTGATTTTCTGTGGGAAGTAGAATTGTGAATTCAAATTTTTATTTGACTATCAATGTTATTGATCATTTGGTGATGGAAAATTTATCCATGCATGAAATAGATTTGAAAATCTATGACTGAACTTTTTTATGATGACATCTCATATGAACTGCATGCTTATATGTAACGCATGTGATATGATGAAAATATGTATTGGGTGTACATGGCTCCTCGGAAGGATGTACTTGGATACATAGCTTCTCAGAGGGATGTGTTTGGAATAGATTTGAAAATGTAGGATTGAAATTTTTTATGATGACATCTGAACTGCATGCTTATATGTAACGCAGGTGAGATGATGGTGGTCTGCCATTGAAGTACATATCTTCTTGAGAGGATATGTTTGAGAAGATGGCTCCTCTGGAAGCATGTACTTAGGTAGATATCTTCACCCCCCTTTGAGCTAGGAACCGGTATGCATCACTTGACATGACTTGTTTACATTATTGATTCTCTCAGTTGGAACATTGGGGCATGACAAAATGACTCAATTACATAATAGATACATCCTGGAATAAACATCGGGTTACAATACATAAGATACATAGATGAATACATTTCAAAGTTACAAATACATCAACACTCCCTCTTAACTAGGAAGGTATTCTTTCGACACAATTTTCAGCACTGGTCTTCTTCTCTGTATCAGCTGGATCATCTCGTCACCTGCATCTCGAGTCTTCTGAGTCTTCAAGTCATCTTCATTCTTTGAATCTGGATCATCTCTTGATCTGGATCATCATGGGACATCATCACTGGATCTAGATCATCTCTCGATCTGGATCAACATCACTGGATCTGGATCATCATCACTGGACTAGATCTGGATTTGGATCTGGATCATCACTCGATCTGGATCATCACTGCTGGATCTGGATCATCACTCGATCTGGATCTCTCAGAGTCATCATAACTAGATCTGGATCATACCTTGATCTGGATCTCATCTAGTCATTATCATGTGTGCTATCTCGTCATAGGAAGTTCTACAGAGCCATCCTTCTTTCATGCTGGTTGTAGGCCTAGCCATCAGGTAGGTCTTTGCCCAGCACTTGCATCTGACCTACTCACTAGAAAGGCACGCCCATCACTTACATCTGACCTACTCATCAGAAAGGCATGCCCAACACTCACATCTGATTATGTAGTAAGCTACAATCACATCAGAAAGGCCCCGTACTCACATCTGTCATGGAAGGAACTGAATCCTCTCACCATGATAGAAAGGCCTGCCCTTACATCTGACATGGAAGGAACTGAATCCTCTCACCATGAAAGAATCACCTACGCTTACATCTACCATAGAAGGAACTGAATCCTCTCACCATGACAGAATGGACCGCACTTACATCTGCCATGGAAGAAACTGAATCCTCTCACCATGAAAGAATGGCCCGTGCTTACATCTGCCATGGAAGGAACTGAATCCTCTCACCATGACAGAATGGCATGCACCCACATCTGACCTGGAAGGAACCAAATCCTCCACCCTCGTCAGAAAGGCCCCCAGTCCCAGACTGAGCTACCTGGTAACTGACTAGGTGCCTCCACTCTCCCAGAGAGTGGTAGGTGCCCTTACATCTATCCTACATGATAGAATGGCCAGCACTCATATCTGACATGGAAGGAACTGAATCCTCTCACCATGACAGAATGGATCAGCCCTTACATCTGACCTACTCGTCAGAATGGCTTTGGGACTCATCACTTTCCCTTGGAGGAAACCTTGATCTAGAGAACCCCAAGCTTCTCCCTGAAGTACTCAAACTTCACTCTGGAAAATGGCTTCGTTAACACATCAGCTATATGTTCCTCTGTCACAACATACTAGAGCTTCACTGCTCCCCTCTCCACCATATCCCCGATATAGTGATACTTGATCTCGATGTGCTTCAACTTGTCATGGAACACTGGATTTTCTTACAACTTCACGCAACTCTGGTTGTCACAATGTATACAAGTAGCATCCATCTGGAGATCAAATAAATCAGATAGTAGCTTCCTCAGCCATACTGACTCATAGCTAGCTGAACAGGCTGCTACATACTCTGCTTCAGCTATACTTAGTGCCACATAGGATTTCTTCCTACTAAACCAAGAGATCACACCTGATCCCATACTGAAGCAGCACCCTGAAGTGCTCTTCCTACCGATGGCACTGCCTACCTAATATGAATCAACATAACCCTCCAGGTTAATCTTTTGATTCACATCATACTTGAGCCCATAATAAACTGTACCCCTCAGGTACTGTTACCACCTAAGTTGCACTTAGTGGTTTTTTATCAAGTGAGCCTGGTGACATGGACAAGGATAACTTGTTTGAACTTCTAGGAACCTTCAGTATTGCTTCTGGGAAGCTTTGTTGTACTATATCACATGGGGGAATTGTAATAAATGTTCTAGCATCATAGTGTCTGTAAAAGACTCGGTCTCTTAGACTTTATTTGTCAATCCGATCAGCCTATGGTGTTTTTCCCCTTAGTTATTAAACGACTGATAATTTCTGAGTTTTTCACTCCATACCTCCAAAGTTGGGGTGGTTGGCTTGGCATTTAGGCCTATTGAGGTTATTAGAGTCTATGTGTCAATGTATAAACATGCTAGACATCATGGTCGAGTCATATGAACATGTCTAAGTCCCCCTAGGTTTTTTCAATTTTTCAATATTTTTGTTTTTTCAGTGTTTTTTATTAAAATTTAATTTTTCCAAAAACTTAGGCTATTTTTTAATAGTTTAATTGGAAAAATTGATTTTGTAATAAAAGTGGGCCAAATAATCAGTTTCAGTCATGTAGGTGCTCATTTTCAAGCTAAGAGCACCATGTAAACCCATTGACCCACTATTTCCTAGTTTTGAGTGATTCTCCATCACTCAGGTCAGAAAGTCCCAAAAATCAATTATTGATTATTTTAAATAATAAATTGATGAATAATGGAGCAAATCCAAAATCATAGATCAATGGATTCTCAGCCGATTTGATTGAAATCAGTTAGATCTGACAAATCCTTGACTGAAGGAGGTGATCAAATCAGATCCAGAGTTGATCTTTAGCATCTTTTATGGGGAATTTCTCCCTCCCTCTCTCCTCAACACGTTTTGGCTCATCTGGATGAGTTTTGGTGGATGTTTCAATCAACAGGTTGAGGTGTCAGTCAGATTAGCTCTCCGATTGATAATTGCACTCAATGAGACTCAGATCTGGCTCAGTTAGACACAAATCAGGCATTGATCGACTCTCCATTAGCATATTTGGTGTATCTCCTTGGGATTTGCGCCCCCCTGGGCTGGATCTCTTGGTTTTTGTATATATCCAAGCACAACAACCTCTTCCAAGCTAGTTAGAGTTGGATTGAAGGGCTTGCTATTGTAATGCTATTGTAATCTTTTGATTGTTGAAATAAAGAAGCTTTGGAGGAAAAATGGTGTAATTCTCTCATATGTGTGGATTAAGTATTGTCTTACGGCCATTGATGTTGCCGGCTTTTCTCTCAATTTCCGCATCTGAACCTTGTCTGGCTTGAACGATTCAGCTGAATCAATAGGAGTATAGTTGAGAAATTAAGGTTGTTTGTTTTTATTATATCTCATATCATATATGTTAGAATATCTAGATTATACATGTTTAATAAGTTTATTTGCATGTAATTCTTGTCTCTTTTTCATATATATATCTAGATCTAATGAGGTTTCGTGTAGGATTGTGTGGTTAGATTTTAGGTAGAAAGGATTGGATGAGCTATGGATCTAGTTTGAATCTAATTTACATCCAAAATATTTGTGAAGACATTTTCCCTCTGTATTCCACTAACAAGTTTCCATTGCAGATCTGCTTCAGCAACAAGCACTTCTCTTCTCCTTTTCCTCCTTCAAAATCAATCTTCTTACTTGGTTACTGTGTTCGAAAGCTTTGTTACCATTTGGATCTATTATATCAAAGTAAAATTTACATAGATCTGCAATTTCAAATTTTAGAGTCTAGATCTCAATTCTGAAAAGTATCATTAATCCCTCTAGACCTAGCATAAGGAAATCGTCCATTTTGCGTGGCAAGTTAAAGAAAATCAGTAGGTTGCATGCTCTAGATTTCCTTTTCTATTTTAAAAAGATTAAATCCAGGAATAAGTGCATATTTCATTGGCTGCACAAAAAGAAAGCCAATATCCCAAGGAAAGCTTGCTTCCTTGGTTCCTTTTTCACCTGTTAAGCTAGTTTTGACTTAATATTTTTTGAGTTAAGGTAGGATGATCCAAAGGTAGTATTAAAGTGCTTTTGGGCATATGTTATTCTAACATGCTTGCTGGTTTTTAGCAGGTTTAACAGAAAATAAAAGAAGCTGTTGTTCTAAAGTGGCCTCAAGAGCGTTCAAATCCCCCCAGGGGTCTCCCATTTGACTAAAACCTTTAATTTTCGCATTTTGTAAGCTCTTGATTTCACCCTGTATAAGGATCAAGAGGAATTATATCAGTTCTCTGATATTTTAACCACTGTTAATAAAAATATTTTTTTGAATAGGCTCTTTCGAGCCCATTCCCCATCCCCCCTTGGGGTATTCGCGTCGGTGTTCATTTTTTCACTTTTGTTCATCTCTTTTCAAACTAGCGTAGCTCTAATCTGCAGGGTAGTGTACTTTAATTCATTATCAATTTCATATTCCATTTTTTATATTTCAAAGTGACTTTAATACTTACCCCACGGGTCTCCTTTTAAGCCGAAAGGTGAAGAAAGGTTCGTGGTAGTTTAATTAGAAAATTGTAGTTTGCTCATCCTTTTGTGTTTCATTTGCTATCATCTTTTATTTCAGTAACTGTAATAAAATCAACCCCTCCTTGATTCCCCGATTGAGGTCCACTTGGACCGAAAGAGGTTCTTGGAGGGTTTTCTTTTAAACAAGAACATCCACTTTAAAATTTACTAAAATTGACAAGACTCAGGTTTGTATGCTCTACACTTGGCTGTGGTTCGTCCGATTAGTCAAGCTATATCAAAAGCATTTGAGTGACTAGAATAATTAGGACTCACTCTCCCAAATTGACAAACCATCAAGTGAAAATCCAACACCTAGATCAAACCATCATGGTGGCAAAATACCCAAAGGAAGCAGGAACTTCTGAAAAGTGAGTTCGGGGCGCCGATCTCTGTCACACCCTAATGGGTGCGTTATGAACAATAGCCCCAGAGACTCCATTCAGCCCACATATTCCTTGTGGGTAGCCGTGAAGGTTT